>WUAW01019656.1:2385-15573 GCA_017165845.1 Thaumetopoea pityocampa | reverse complement strand
CCATATCAACAACTTGTTTCAAAAAGGCCAAGTTCGTAGCACCCTTAATCGACGAAAGTGTATGAGAAGATATATGAATGTGGATGAGGCGAGAGAGGTGTGTCAGGATCGTAGTATGTGGCAAACTGGTCTCTGCCTAACCTTATGGGATACCGGCGTGAGTGTATGTATGTACAAAACACTACAGTTTTGTTTTGAATGTCATTTAAATGATGATAAAATATTTTAAACTGTTTATTAATTACTATTTTTGCCCACGGCTCCGCCCGCGTGAATGTCGGTTTTCTGCTACATGGGAAATCCCGACACAATCATAGATTTATAAAAAAAACCATAGAAACACTTTTACTTGACCTCTTGTACCTTAACGGTGGCTACTAAAATAGGGATCAAGCTGTATCTTCAATTCTACTGGACCGATTTTGATGAAAATTATTTATATCGGAATAGTATCTTTAAGACTAAAATAGTTTTACCAAAATCTATCCGCTGGTTTTTGCGTGAAGCCCGAACAAACAAACAAACTTCGCCGGATTCGGTTTCAGAAGCCCTTAATTAGTCGATCTGATTAGTTTATTTTTGAATATTTTTGATTTTTGAAAATTTGATATTTAACAATTTTATAATAGTGTAGATAGATAGATATAGATAGATATGTAACATCAGCTATATATGTATGTACTAAATTTTGAACAAATAAAATTTTTATTTATTTGATTTACGTAATGAGCAATAAGAGAATCCTCGTAATAAGTTTTTGTATTTGAAGTTCAAAATAGTTAAATTATACCGAAGTGAGACATGTTACTCTCGTTGAACAAAATGTTATTTTGAACTTTTTAGTTCGTCTAAAAGCATTTTTTTATTGTTTCATATAGTTATATTTTAATTGTATTGTCATCAGTTCTTAATAAACGCGCAAAATTTGATATTATTTGGAACTCTGGATGTGGGTGAAAATTGAACTGAAAAATTCCGTTATATTTATACATACATATGTAGTTATATACATACCAATACAAATCGAGCTAATATAAAATGTATTATAAAATTTAGCCAGCAAAAATCTTGATTTTACGAATACACGAACACTCCGATTGTGGAATGAGCTCTCTGCTGAGGTTTTCCCGAAGGACTACAGTATGGGGTTCTTCAAGAGGGTAGTGAGTAAATTTTTGATGGGGCGGCAACGCGCGTGTGATATTCGATCTGCGGTAACCGCTTACCATCAGACGGATCGTAAGCCTGTTTGCCATCATTGTGGTATAAAAAACACTAAAGAAAAACGGAATCAAAATCCCTTAATTAAATTAATAGTAATATGGTTGCTATTAATAATTGATTGTGGTTTGTGGTTGGCAGATGCCACTTATATGAATAGCTCGCCAAATTCGCTCGCACGCGTCATGGTGAAGATGCAGCGAGGCCTTTTTTGATGCGGAGGGAATTTTGCATAGGAATACCGCAAGTCACGGAGATGACCTACGGGGCGTGTTAGACTCCTACTAATTAAAAACTCCACGGTGGCCCACATCGATGCATGTGAGGGACTCCTGGATCACTCTATGACTTCACCGATGACTGTACCTCGGTCTTTCGAGTAATCCTCGGGGAGACATTGTACTTGCTCCCCGCGACATTTCGCGGTACAACCGGGCTCAATAATATGGGCTAACATTCGTCGTCCTTTGTTCCTGTCGTTAGTGGATCCTCAGTGTCTGATATGGGGCCTTCGGGATTTTGGACACAAATGCAGATACGAGGGAGAACAAACTTATAGTCCTTCCCCAATGAAAATTATTGTAAGAACAAAGCATGGAAGGGTATTTATAAGATCTCCACAGGGGATCCAGTAGGAGTCTGACACGCTCCGCAAGCCGTCCTCACGAGTGCGGTAGTAGTCTCATGTAGGATTTTCTCTGCGTAAAAAATATGTTATCATATATATTTCCTCGCATCCTTCTCCATCATAAATGTCGAATAGTTTTATCCAAAGATATATAAAGTTACTTGATATATCTGTGATTTTATCACTAAATTTGCTCAGCTATTGGTTAATCCTGAGTAAATAGGCAGTTTGAGATTTATTAGTGAAATGTAGATAAATGTCTTTGGATCATAAACCAGTAGGAATATCTGTGACCATTCTTACTAGGTTTAAAAGTTAAGTCGATCAAGTTGTGGGGTGTCCTATCATTATTAAATAAAATCTTTAGACCTATTTAATGATTCTTTTTTTAATTTTTTGTTCTTATTTCTATAAAAGCTCGGTTTTTTTAATAATTTTACTATGTTAATGAGGAGTGTGGGTGTACATTTTGTGCAATGAACTGCGGTAATTAGTGTGTATTAAAAAGTACCTATATGTACGTCAGAACAATTATAAAACAATTACTAATATATAATGTTAGTCATTTACTAATTTACTACAATTTGTTACAGTTATCTCATAAACTAAATTGTGAATTTGAAAAATCAACATAAACGTGGCTGAGCTAATATCACGTGCACGATGCCCAGCACAATAATTATGGTTAGTGCAGACTGCGGTGTAACAATAGCTTTAAAACGAGCTCAAGATAGGCGTGATTCTCTATAATCAGGTAACGGTTTTGAGCGTCTATCTAAACTTAAAGTGATCCCCATGAAGGATGATGATATTTGTGGTTCATGCCTCATCTTGAGCTGGCGAATAAGTTCCAATTTACTATCGATATGTGCTTGAGAAAACGAGACATAAAAAGGCACTAGAAAAGTCTTAGTAAGATCCTAGTGTCCCTGACATATTACGGATTTTTAGTCAGTAGGAGTCTACCGTTCTCCCCCATCCATGCAGCTTGTCGGTCTAACAATTACGAATTTTGACTTTATTATCAGTCGACTGATATAGGGCTCCTCTATTAAAGGGAGTGATTTGCGATAATCTCCACACTTGACAGGATATTAAAGATTGCAGTAGATGTTAGTTGAATTGTGAAATAATGCTGTTCATAACATTTCAGTGTGGCTCTCAGGACTGGTATTGCCATATTTAAAATATGTGAGATATAACAGATCGATGCTTACCAGCGGTGAGATATAACAGATCGATGCTTACCATCTTTCTATGTCGATTCCCGCTGGTTTTCATTTCAGAAATTCTACCTAACACCTATATAAACTGCATAGTGTTCACAGTGACAGAAACAAATAATTACCTTCCAATATTAAAATTAAAAAGATTGAAGTCTCAAACTGTAATGAAAAAAATCTTCTGAAAGTTTTCAACCTTCGCAAATTCGGCTACCCATATTTAAATATATGGCGATTAATTTCCTTAAAACACATTTGTTACGATGTCTAAAGTTCTCAAAAATATAAAAAACATATGTAATTAATAAACTGAATTGAAAACAATAAACATTAATGAACTTAAATAATACAAATTAAAGTATTTTATAATAGGAAACTTTTATTTTACTGGACTTAAAGGGTCAGAGCAAAAATTGTTTAGAGATAATAATAATAATAATGTTAAAAAGTATTAATCTAAACGCTTTTCAGCTTTAAAAAGCTAGAAATAACCTGTATTTAGAATGTAAGATCACTAAATATAATTCTTTTTTTTTTATTACAGTCTGACATATCCAGACCTTTATCACTGACTAATGCATAATATTGACTGGCACTGACCGTTCCGTCCATCCCTCGAGGCCTTGATACAATTGCGGGTTTGTTAAATATCTTTAACCTAAAAGACCTAGAAACACCGTCCACATTCCTACAAAACCCGCAGAGTACCCACTTTTAACTAAATTATGTTTGGAATGTTTGAATATTCTATTTTGGGTTGTGCGGTTGTAGTTCTGAACTAAAATATTGCTTTTTGATAAGGTCTACAATTCAGAAATTGCTGTGCGGCACCGGCGTAATGATACGATGAGTCCATACCTTCCCGTGGTTACTGTGAGAACCAGCTAAAGGATGTACCAGGAGCGTTATCCTGTTATTCAATCAAAATCTACTGCGATCGGCACGACGCCTGTCAAACATGTAGATTTTGATCCCTCCTTTTTAAGAATGAGACCAATGATCATGATAATTCTGAAATGTATAATCTTATTACATGGATTTTATGCAAATGTAAAAATTAATGTAAAGCGTAAAAAATGTAACATTTTATGTAAAGCGAAGCAGTGATATTCTAGTGATGTTGTACGTCACGTCTTAAACTTCGAATTTGAATGCAAGATACGAACCTCTGACTTTTCAAAATTATGTGCGTTTTAATAACTAATTATCACCCGTTTCAAATGGCGAAGAACATCGTGAGGGGGCGTGCATGCCCGAGGTATTTTCTTGAGGGCTTGTGAAGTCTGTAAATCTGAATTAGTTCAGAGTGCTGGACTATAGCCTGCCCCCTCTTATTCCGAGAAGAGACCCATGCCCTGAAGTGATGTCCTACTCCAGGGTACTGATATCTACTCTGTCGTAGATGGGTTAATGATGAAAGTGATCTGTTCTAAAGTTATTTAATTTATTTATTGGAGATTTAACAGTTTATAATAAAATTTACATTTCAGACTTATAGTAATAAAACAGAAACCCACTTACAGAATCGCACGGATAACAGCTTAATATAATATTTGAGCGCAATTTGATAACAAATTAAATCCATAAGGCAACAGTTCCAACATCCCTTAGTTGAAGAAATCCCTGCTCAACAGCCGCCTAGCTAAGCTCACACGTGTATTGAATAAGTCAACGTTCACACGCTCTGACATCGTATTGAAGTTTTTGCCAGCCGTGTAATAATTTCTTAAAGCTTATTGCAAAATTTCGTCGTAGTTTCGATTGATGCGGATTTGACTGTTCCGATTTCAATACTATTTCGAAATATAATATATATGTAAAATTAAAGGATACTTTGGATGCCTTCGCCTTTGCCCATTGAACCTTACCTACCTGTTGATTACATGACATACATGACTGTCACTATGAAGAGCACTGATCTATGTCACACGCCCAGCCCAGTTCAGAAGTCAGAGAATCCCTGGTTTTTGTATTCTTAATATGTATAAATGTCCATTGAAAATGTAATGATCTGTAACTATTAACACCGTAATAAAGATTGTTATTGTTAATAATAAAAATAAATGCTATTATACATTAAGTGATTATTTTGTTGAAAAGTTATAATCAGTGAAAATGTCCGATTTCTGAATATAGTCTAGTGTTCGGCTTATTTAAGACAATATTATTATTACTTCATATAATTTTGTAATATATTAATTTAATTTGTAGAGTTACCTAACTTGACTATAATTTTGAACGCCAATTTGTCTGGATATAGCTGTACTAATTTAAATATAGCTGTACTAATTTATATAACTTTATAAAATGGCGGCGTCGTGGTTCGCCACCCGACACGTCTCGTTGCCCGCGGAGGCGAAATGCTGGTTGCAGACAGCCACTTTGCTACATTAAACTTTTGTAGCAGGTGGAAAGAAGTGGCCTCTGCCTACCCCAATGGGAAAGAGACGTGACTGTATGTATGTATGTAGTATGTACTATGGAATATTGGCGTGAGAGTATGTGTGTATGTATGTAATTTAAATTTATCCTGACACCTACTTACGTTCGCAATAAAGAATATGAATCTAAATCCGAAATAATATGAATAATGTGTTATGTGTTCATTGTAGTGCTATTGGGCGCTTGTAGAGTTCCAATTTCCAGGGGTCTGTTGACACGACCTGATTCACCTTCGATCGGGACGTCGAATGTCCCAATTTTGAAAAAGTCGATAATTCATAATAGCTACGAAATTCCGTGGCAAAGTGTAAGACCGATAATCTTTATAATTTCGTGTCCATGTGTTAATCAGTCTGTCCGTAAATCACAACCATTTTAATTCTAAGACCACTGGCATTTTGTATATTAAATGTTATTTAAATTTGCAAGGTAGAAGTTTTTTATGAACCACTATTACTAGAATGATTATGTAGGTATTTCTAATAAAATATGGGATAGGTATTTCTAAGTTAGGGGGTGGCGAGGTGGCCGTGCATACATATAATATACAATAAAGGGGTGAAAAAATCTAATGATAAATAATTTTTAAAATGATATATGAGTTCTAAAATTACTTTATTCTTTAAATCAACATTTGGTGTGATATGTGCTTCTGAAGTTTTAAAAGAATACGCCCATTAAGACCGTAAATAAAATTTTAAAAAATTAAAAAGAAAATAAAAAAATATACGCTTTTGTAAAATTATCATCGTTGAACTTCTCGTTCTTTTTTTATTTAAAAGTTCTTTCTTTCTTTCAGTCTTTTTTACCTATTTTTTTAATTTGCTAATACATGTGCAATTTTTCAAAATATTTAGACATCTAGAGTGGTTTGAAATTGAATTTAAAAATTCCATTACATTAAATAGGTTCAATGAGAATTGCCTTGAATTTGTTGTACAGTTTGTAAAATATATTTTTGTATACACGGTATTCTGAGTTTAGTTGCCGCGTAAATAAGTTGGATTTTCACCGTGTCTGAGAAATTCAATCTAATATTTTTTGCAGATTTAACCATGAACTAAGGTTGCAAACTTTTTTAAAGAAAATAACATCTTATCTTATCTCTCATAAATATAAAAATAGAATTTGTTACAAAATAAGTATTTTCACAATATCTCTTTAAAACAAAATTATATTTTGTTTTATTTTAATAGTCAGGCAAAATATCGTAAGGTACGTTATTATGAAGTATAGTTAGCAACTATGTAATAACGTATATCTACCGACCTTGAACCTTCCATGAACGAAAGCTTGCTATCGATTTTGATGAATTATCCTTCGACCCGCACGTTAATGGTGGCATTAAACACGCCTAATATTCTACATCAACTCTTTTTTTCTATAGATACGTATGTTTGTCTGTTTAACACATTGAATGCCGATTCCTATAGAAAGGTTCATCTCTGTGGCCATGTTTGTTCTTTCGAATAGTTAGAATAAAGTATTATTATTAGTCGACGGCATAATGTGGCTTACAAACTAAATTGAAGCGAGACACGGCGCCGTGTGCTCGGCCTCCCCGCTCTCCACAGTATAATTGGGATCTTCTCTTCAAAGATAAACTAACTAAATGTGAATACTAGAAACTATTATGATAATTTAATTATTTATAGGAGCAAATTAACTGCCGATAGGAGTAAACCTTGTGTGATGACTGATGAGCCAGAATGTTTGTATAGGAGGCATAGTCATTTTGTGTGTATGTACGAGTGTTAGCACTTCATTATCATCATCAGTCCGTAGAAGACCACTGCTGGACATCGGCCTCCTCCTTAAATGGGTGGATTTTACCGTAATCTCGACGCTTAACAGGTGTATTGGAGATCGCAGTAGATTTTGATTGAATAACAGGGTAACAGTGCTGCCCGTTATCCTCGTACGTTCCTTAGCTGGGACTCACTCAGTATCCACGGGAAGGAATGAGGTGACGCTGTTATCATGCTGGTGCCATGCAGCAAACAGTATTAGCACAAGACTTAAAATTTCTTTTTTGCTTTTTAAAAAAGGCAACTCCCGCATTAGGATTAAATCCTGCGTCGCGGGGACTTTACAAACATTCAGATAACGGGAACATAGAACACCCAGACTCGGAACAACAATTTGTGGATTACACAAAGTGTAATCCACAAATTGTTGGTGCCCCGTGTGGGGATTGAACCCACAACACTCGACAGCGCAGTGGAGATGCGACCACTTAAACAACTGCGCTATCCGCTATCTGGGGAAAGGTTAAAATTTTCAATAGAGAAACCTTTCTAAAGATTCACGCATCATGCTTTGAAACTTCAGACTTTTCATTGTAAGGTCGTGTGTTATTTTAGAAGGTAATTTTTAGTTGTTTCTGTCACTATAAACACTTTGCTGTGACTAAAAACCGAAATAAACAATTTTGCGTTAGCTACCACGTGTCTCGTACTTTCGCATCAATCGCTTATAAGTAGTGTTAGAAGTTAGTCATGCATATTAAATTACGTTTAATAGTATAATATTAAGTACTATATATATTATTTTTTTATATTTAATACATGTACAACTAACACAGGTTGTGTTTCCTTTTTATGTTCTCAGATTAATTATGAATAATTAACCCTTAATTACATAATATTTACATTAAAAGCTATATGGATGAAAAAAGAAATAACAATTGGGATTAGTTAATTTTGAACTCTTACTAATGTTATTTATGCGAAAGGTCAGATGTTTAACAGTCAATCAAGCTGAAACGCCTAAACCGATTTAAACTAAATTAGTTACATTTATACATTCATACATATATACAAGCCAGCATCCCATGGGGTAGTCAGAGAGTTTGTTACATGCTATAAACATAAATTTGTTTTTTATTGAGGCAGGATATTTTATATTGAAATAAATTACCAGCGTGGCCGCGAGTAAATTATACTATAATTTTAAATACGTAATATTGACGCCTTACTCAAGGGCAATAATATCAGTAATTGAGTTCCGGTCAAACATAAATCCAGGATATCCCATTGCGATAGCTCCCTGATAGGCGGCCATACATAGAGCACAGTAGGGATTTTTATATGATGTCGTTATTAAATTGGGGCGTGTTCAGATGTTCGACTACTGTCTTCCCTGTAGACCCCACAAACCCTAGCGAGCGTCACTCACATACCAGCGAAGACTGTTACAATACAACATCAACATATAAAGGGTTTCAACAATAGATCTGTTCGTTCGACCAATAACAAATGACGTATTCCCCGCTTCCATACCTATTCATTGCCATTTTTAAGCGCTATTGATCCGAGCTTGTATAAATTTGTTAAAAAGGACTGTATGAACAAAATCGTTAATACAGAACAAATCGAGGGGTACCGATTATTTTTTTATTAATTTTCGAATTCATGTTGTTAAAAATAAATGAAAAACATATAGTAATAGACAATAGGAAAATAAAAATAAACGATACGAGTAGATGTGTACAATATGGCGACGAAGAATATTAAAAGCTTTCCTGAACTGTGTGTTGATGAAGAAACTTAGATTAGCTGTCAAGAAGTGGCGGAGAATGCGACTCTTCCGTAAGAAAGATGGTGAGTACCACAATACGACGTTACTAGTGGTACAAGTACTAGATTTGTACTACTAGTAACGTGGTCTCTATCTCTAGTACCACATATTGTATCCGTATTAAAAATATTTCAGAGCATGCAATAAAAAAAATCAATGAAATGATAAGATAAAGAACACAAAAAGAAAAAAATAAAATCTGTATTTTTATTTTTACTAAATTTATATTACTGTAATTTCTGCTTTAGCATGCGAGTAGCACGTTTACTGTTTAGTTTCAATATTTTCCAAAAACATTCAATGCAATCATATTTTTTTCTATTTTAGATATATGTTTTCTGCAAACTTACAGCGCCTCTAGCGGTAATATAATATCAGTGGTATTAGTTAACAACACCATAGAGAAAAAATGTATCCACATATCTACATAGATTAAAATTAAACAAACTTTTATTCACAATATAAGCATATTCCATGTTTAAAGTATAAAAAAATACTGCAATGTGACTAGGGCATTTAATTAATGCGTGTTGCTAGTGATATGGATCCGAGATATGGTCACTGACTATGGGCCTCATAAGAAAGATCTATGAGCAATGGAAAGAACTATCCCGAACTCGGAATTTTCCTGAAATATAAAATCCGTAATGTGAAAATCCGCAGGAGAATCTGAGTCACTAATATAGTTCCAAGAATTTCAATACTGAAGTATCAGTGGTCGAGACACATAGTTCGCAGAACCGATCGACGTTGGTTCTAAAGGGCTGGAGTGGCGACTGCAGACTAGTTGGACTGATAACATGATTAAGGTCACGAGCAATCGGTGGATGCAGGCGGCTCATAGCCGCTCCGCGTGGTAATATTAGAGGAGGCCTTTATCCAGCAGTGGCCGTCTGTAAGCTGGTATGATGATGATGAATATAGATATAAAGTTACAAAGCAAATTCTGTAGCATCGTAGAATGTAATCACACGACTCCTCTGATAATAACTGTAGTGCTCCAATTATTTTCTATATTTATTTTCCGAGCTGTGTCTACGTCAGAAAACATTATCGTTATTTCTGCAGATGTACGACTCGACTCTGTCTCTTGGTCAGACAAAATAGACCTCGGTATAAATACAGTCATTTTAATCGATGAGTCTGATGTAATAATATGAGTAAATATTTTAGGATTTACTGACGACTGATTGGTTCTATGGCAGTGACTGCTTTCTGAGACAATTGCTCCTGGATTTGAATCCTGGTGGGGGCAAACTCTTATTATTGACACTTATATTTTCTTTTTTTTTTCAAATAAATTTTCCATAAAACCATTTCAAATAAATATGTACAATACAATTGCAAAGGTTGTCTGGAAGAGATCGCATATTGCGATAGGACCAATATACATTCCATTTCTTGTTTATTACGATTGTAAATTTTTTATATCAGTATGCAATAAAGAATATTCTACTCGAATACGAAAAAATAATTATGATTTTAAAATGTCAAATTAAATAATAATTAGTGTGAAAATTAAAAAAAAAATAAAAATAAAAAGCAGTCACTGTATTTTTTATTTTTTTCCACTAACATGTTAGCAAACTATATAATTTTTTTATGCCATAAAATAGCAAACTAGCATTCAGTCCAACCCTCAGAATAAAGACTCTTGTCTTTATTATATTCTTGTGTTTATTCTGAGTCTCCACCTCATGATAAATAGTAGATTTTTTATAGTTTTTTCCTTTTAAAAGGAAGGCAAAAGCATTCAAACCCATACAGCCTTGTCTGACGTGGTTATATAATTTTAACGAGTTAATAAAATGCTAGAGTATTTTATTGTCTGATCCGACGAGGACCACATTGACTGGGTAAAAGTTCCCGTAGGCTTATTTCATTGAAAAATACGAAGCTTCGCTTTGATAAATTTGAAGTGTAATAACAGTTTTATTTCTTTTCTTAAATTAACTCAAAACGCCTTTTTGGATGTGGTAATTTTAGCTTAGGTAATACGATAAGTCAGTAGGCATCATATATAGTTGATGATATTTGTTGAGGTGTTCGCTAAAAACTCTAGCACATGGCTTTGTGTGATAATACATTATCATAGTGCAGAAGCCATGAATCCGCGAATTGATAGTATGTTTAAAAACTGAAATTAATCTATGTATACTATTATAGAATTTTTAAATGTCAAATTTTATAAATCAAAGATATTAAAAATAAAATTTCTCAGATGGACTAATTAAAGGCTTCTGAAACCAAATCTCTCGATATTTGTTTGTTTGTTTTTCGAGCTTAACGCACAAACTAGCGGATAGATTATTGTCAAACTGTTACATTATTAAAGGAGTACCTTTAATAGTAATTCAGATTTAAATATTGCGGTATGGTTCCTCAAAATCGGTCCAGTAGAATTGAAGATACAGCTAGATCCCTATTTTAGTAGCCGCTGTTAAGGCTATGATTATTTCGAGATTTCCCGTGTAGTATAAAATCGGTATTCATGCGGGCGGAGTCGCAGGCAAAAGCTAGTATAAATCTATGATTGTTTCGGGATTTTCCATGTAGCAAAAAAACGAAATTAACACGGACGGAATCGCGGGAGAAAGCTAGCGATTTAATAACAAAGCTCAAAACAAAATAAAAAAATGGAATAAATAGTTATTAATCTTCTATTGGGAAAATTAAGATTTTTCATCTGTGAGTCTTATGACTGGAAACGTTAATCAGAAAATGTGGCGACCACGTTCAATAAATACACACGTTTGAGAGCGTTATTAGGTAATCAGTTTTTTTTTTGGTATGTTATCTTTAAAAAGATTATTAGAACACACAAAGCGCTTAAAATAATTTTTCAAAAGTTGTTAACTCACGGATTGTCATTCCACAAATCTGGATATTTTCTGCAGATACCCCACGCGGAAACGTCTCGCGATACCTAAATAATATTCTTTATTTGGGTTTGTTCCTCCGGAAGAAATTCGGGGTGAGTTCTACAACGCGGTATAACCTCGATTTTTCAGCGACTTTGTCGCGCTTATTTGAATTTCGGCTCAATTTCGAGGCGCCATTCCGACTGCTAGTTTGTTTTATGTCATATTTATAAAGCCGCATCTCATCACCAGTTGTTATGCGTTACGTGGTTTGGTCCGAGGAGGCTCTGAAAATCATCTCTTCGGCTATTTGCTTACAAAACAGAGCAGGCAAATAAAATAAATAAATAATTAAATATTTGTGACAGTGAAAATTTATCTTTATTATTATTATTATTTGTTACTGTGTTTATATATATTTTATTATTTGCGATGCCAAATCAACTTATTTGTTATAATAAATTATCATTTATTATAACATAATACATGCCTTTTAATACTATGAAATTATAATTAATGAAATAAAATAAAAACACGCATTTATAAAAATATGAAGTAAAATAATGTTTATGTGAAGAAATTGTAAATAATACGAGTATTCTATGTGGCGCTGGAATAATAATTAGCATCATCCCATTTCTTCCCGTGCATGCTGAGAGGACCAGCTGTGGGATAATAATAATAACCAGGATAATTGGCAGCATTTTTATCTTGTTTTTCAATCAAAATCCATTGTCATCTCCATTACACCTTTCAAGCGTGGTGATTACGGCAAAGCCCTCATTTCATGATGATGGTGATATAAACTGATTGTTAAAGATTACTTTTAATATTAAAAGAGCGTTAGGTGTTTGATAACAGTTGTTTTAACTTTTAATTATGTTGTCACTGGTCCTTAATAGTACTTGTGTAAGATTTCAAGTTATTCGAATTTCTAAATGTTCTATTGAAAGTTTCTATTAAATTTATACACAGTTATATATGAATATAAAGCTAATATAAAATCATGTAATAAATAAAATATTGTTGCATAGACATCATAACTCACAGACTGGGCGTGGGATTATTTTTAAAACTATTAAACATGTTTATGTAATCCCAATTTTCTTTTGTTAACAGAATCTCTGACGCGCCAGGTGTCAACCGATCCTGCACCGTCCACTTCAGGCACTCCCGCTCACCACCCGAGACCGCCGCCAGCTGAGTTATTGCAATTGGTAAACTGCATTAAGGC
>WUAW01019632.1:941-11776 GCA_017165845.1 Thaumetopoea pityocampa | reverse complement strand
GCATTCTCGAAAAAAATCCATATTAAACAACAAATCATTCAAATTAAACACAAAATAAAATTTTAACTTTTCTGCAATTACGTCATTATTCTATTGGATGAGCGATATTATGGTGACTTCAAGTTAATGGAATACAAAATTAGTTAAAGATCATCAGCTCATGGGAATCCACTGCTAAGCGTGGGGTCTCCTTTATATAAAGCATCCAATGCCGTAATCTCCGCGCTCTCCCGGCATCTTGAAGATCACAGTAGGTGTTCACTGAGTCGCAAGATAACGCTGCTACCGATTATCCTGGCATATCCTCATACGCAGTGTTGGCTGCAGTATACAGCAAATCTTAATAAATTTATGTGAAATATGGCTTTTTAATATAAAATATACATATCTAAAATATGTCCTTTTCCACACGTAATGTATGAAAAAGACATATTTTACATATGTATATTTTATATTAAAAGGATATATTTTTAATGACAAAACCTTACCGGAAATCATTACATTTTATATAGTTAGATATATTTAATAAAAAAATACTAAATATATAAATTAAATGGTGCACACAGAACATAATGTAATAATAATCAACGTTATTAGTAAACCAAGAACATTAGTTTCATGCGATTATGCGAAGGAATATACGAGTTAGATGGAGGGAAAATAAAAAATACAACCTGACAATTTTATTACAAATACAATTAGTTTTTTTTTTCATTTGTACAATGTAGAACAGGTGTATATAATAGAAAACATGGTCCTGTAAGATATCCGTAAACTAACTCATTACATATGTCTGCAAAGAAATTATTGTGGTTGTTCTTGGAAAACTAAAACTCATTTCCAAAGTAATTTTCAGCTTCAAAACCGAATCCGACCCATCATATCAAGATTTTGAGATATTTGTGGTTACGTACTCAAAAATGGTGTTTCGGCACACTTTCGTGATTTTACAAGCACTACAAAAATTTTAACTTTATTTTTGTAATTATATCATCTAGTAGATACTACTTTTCCCCTATGAAATACATTTCACGATTAACGCAATCGTGCGTTATGTAGGGCTTGCACACATCATTTATTGTATCCAACAGCCAAGGTTACTCGAAGATTCTTCCGCAATGCTGTTAGTCGCACTTAGCAAGAAGGGCTTTATTTAGACACCAAGATTGTGTGAAATACTGTGCACTAAAAATACAGCTTGATAAACTACAACTCAATATCTTTTTCTTGACTGTTGTTCCTGACTCTTCGACACAACTCTTGCAATTGGTTTATTTTAAATCGAAATAATTTTATACTTTGTAGTCCGTCTTAGAACGTGGTATATCGTTGTACATTGTTGTCTGGTACCAACGTAATAACTGCCCACAATGAACAAACTAATAAAAAAATCGGTAATTGATAGAGATTCCATTACCGATTTTTTTACGGGCAAATAAAACCAACGCAATCAATCTAATGATTTGCGTAAAAAATGTTACATAACTGATTCAGTCGTAACGAACTGAGTGAAACTAAATAAGTAATTATTTACAATGTAATGGAAATGATTTGATGCTTATAAACCTGCCTGAACCACAGACGTTTTAGATAATTTTCATTATTTATATCTGCACCTAGCGTAGTCCACGTTGAATTTACTTAAAGCTTTTTATATTATATATTATTTTTTTATTTTATACAGTTAAATCATTTATTAAGTACATATTTTAAATTAGAACATTGACAACAGTTATCATGCTCGAAAAAAGCATGCTATATAAAAAAAGCATGCTGTAAAACTGGTTCATCACTAAAACCTACTGGCAGTGGTTTTGCTGCATTGAAGCAAACAAAAAAATCAAAGCAAATACTATGAGTGAGATAGCAAGGCAGTGGCATTGTCCCTTTAAAGATTCGGTTCACAACAGATCCGCTTAAAATTACCTGTCTAATTGCAGATTAAAAGTGGAAAAAAATGTATGTAATTACTATACTGATTAAACGGAAAATGAAATATTTTCAAAAACCGAGTCTAATTAGCGCTAACGCTAAACAAAAGCCTCCAAAAAAAACTTAATCAACCTCAGGGGCGTTACTTTACCTTTTTTTAAAAAAAAAATTAACATAATGTATTTCCTTTTCTAGCGTAGTAGCTCGCGGTGGGTATCCGCTAACTGACTATAAAGGCCAATTTATTGTTTGTAAAATTCAGCCATACCATTAATTAAACCGGCGCAGGCGCAATAAATATAGAAAGAATCATTAATAGAATAACTTCAATCATATCGATATTGCTTCTTTATAGTGGAAAGTCACGAATATAATCATAATTTTATTTGTTTAAACTCTTAAATAAATAAAATTATGATTATTTAGTGGATTCCACTGCCTATAAATCTCCAATACTCATTGGAGATTTATAGGCAGTGGAATCCACTAAATAACGCCTGTAATAATGAAGTTAGTCTTTCCATCTCTTTCCGTGGGAACTGCGAGAACTGGCAGAGATATACATCAGAAGTTCTTACATCTCCTGTGACTTATGCGACACCAAAATATGACATCAATTAGCGACAAAACTGTTCACTTTAAGTTAATTACACCAAACACCTAAAATACTAATTAGCGAGGTATACACTAAAGTTAAATTAATACTACTCCAGACACTCAAAGTGATAATTAACAATATAAATGTTAACTCTTAGTTAGTAGTACACCAGGGATTCAAAGTACTAATTAGTGGGGTATTTATTAAGCTAAAGTTAGAACTACACCAGACACCCAAATTAAGAATTAAAGAAGTAAACGGTAACTCTTAAATAGTTGAAAATTATACCAGACACGAGTACTAATTAGCGAGGTATATATTAATATTAACTTTAACTTGGAACTACACTAATCCAAAGGAATAATAAGCGGATTAAATGCTGACGCTTTGTTGACACTGCACCAGACCCTCTAGGTCCTAATCAGTGGCATCAATACTAACTTCAAGTTGTTTACAACAAACAACACCCAATATTACAATTAGCAAGGAAAATACTAAAAATCAGTCGAAACTACACCAGATACCCAAAGTGATAATAATAATCAGCCGAGTAAATCCTAATTCTTAATTGGTACTATACCAGACACTCCAAGTACCCATTAGTGGGGTATATACTATGTTTAATTTGGAACTACACCAGACACCCAAAGTACCCATTAGTGGAGTAAATGACAACTCTGAAATAGCTACTGTTGTACACCCATAAAACTAATTAACGAGGTTAAGTACCGCTGAAAACGGTTGAAAACTGATCGTGAAAATGTCTTTGGAACATGAAAGAAATATCTACTACTCAAGCTTCATGTAAGTGAGTTAGTAAAAGTACATCATCGTCAGTCACTGGAAATCCACTGCTGTAAATACGCCTCCTCCACAAAGAGGGGCGATTTGCCATAATCTCCACGCTTGGCAGGTGTTTTGTTAATAGCATTACATTTTAATCAAATAACATGATAACACTACTGCCCATTGTTCTGGTACATCCTTTGGCTGGTTCTCACAGTGTTCACAAGAAGAACACAGCATTCACACCAATAGTAAGACTTAAGGGAGATTAAATAACCTCACAAGTAGTAGGAGCGACATGCGGCACCGCGACCCAGATAACGATGTAATTACTGAACCTTGGTCTGCGCAGACGCGGGCGCCGCCATTACCGACGCATTTTAAATATCTCGACGAGTTTTATCCTAATTGGCGGGAATAGGAGTTCTCAACATGTGTAAATAATTTTTATTCCTTCATATGAACATTATAACGGTCTTTTCTTGCAAGGTGGTCTCGCAACATGTAAAAGTATAAGATTGACACATTAAGTTTCTTGTATGTATGGCAAGAATGAATGATCAACTGTGATGTGAATGAAGACGTTGATGAATATATTGGGTGGTCACCATAGGTCGAAGTGTAGCAGGAGTTGCTGTATCGGAAATTGGAAGATTTTCCAACCAGGTGGGTGTTATGTCTGGCGGGCAAACGACGCTAGCGAGTGATGCAGTGACTTTGTATCATATTTACGCTAAATCGCTAACACATAATTAATAATTAATATACATACACTCACGCCGATATCCCATAAGGGTAGGCAGAGACTATAGTACATACATATAGTCACGCCTCTTTCCCATTGGGGTAAGCAGAGATTACTTCTTTCCACCTGCTACGACCATTAATAATTAACTCTGGATATTAATTTTTAAAAGACCTCGAAGTTAATAAATAAATTGCATTTCAATATCCGCCTATAAAAACTTTTGAAAAATGAATTTATAAATTAATTACTTTCTTCCGTGTATTGACACTACGATTCTACCGATTGGTTCAATGACTTTGTTTATCTATAACAGTACCTAATTCGAGTATGTCGTACCCAAGACAAAGGAAATCCTAATTTGAGCTTAAATCATGTGTGATGAAAAATAAATATTGTAGACATACAACATACGTTATTTTTTTAATATCATATCACTGTATGGTAAAATTCCACTCATTCAAAACGGCGTTTAATAATAAGAAAGGCCTCCAAAACCTGGATAAACTACACTGATTACAAAATGAATTCGTTATAAGTTAAGAAATTTATACCCTACTAGCTTTTGTTCATGTCGGTTTTCCGCTACATGGGAAATCCCGATAATTATATTATATAAAAAGCCTAAGAACCATTTTACTTGACCTCTCGTACCATAACGGCGACGACTAAAACGGGGATCAAGCTGTATCTTCAATTCTACTAGATCGATTTTGATGAAACATGTCATAGTTTTTAACTCGAGAGTACCTTTAAGGTGGTAATAGATTAACCAAAATATACCTGCTGGTTTTTTGGTTCGAACAAACAAACATCGACGAATTTTGTTTCAGAAGCCCTTAGTTAGTCGATCTAAGTAGTTTGTTTTTAAATATCTTTGATTTTTGAAAATATGACATTTAACAATTGTATAATAGTATAGATAGTCCTCATAAAGATGAAGGTACTAACTTTTTATGATTTGATTTATACGAGCATACTGTAAAAGTTTGAGAGTTCTCGCGACAGTTATTATATCGGAAGGACGGCGTGGGCCGAAAGGGGACGAATCGTGAACCGTACCCGTGTAATTGTGTCAACTGGATAGCTTTATACCGTAAAGAACCAGCCTAAATATTGAACTTTTTTCAATTATTTTTTTTTGTTCATTTATGGATACGCCACAATTGTACATACATTTTGTAATATCATATTATGAATATATTGTTATTATCAGGTTTTATTTCAATAAAACAATAAACCAGAAGTATTTAATCACTGTCATAGCCCATGGAGTTCCACTGGACTGGACATAGGCCATCCCTAATAATCGACACACCGGGCGGCTATGAGCTGCCTTTTTTTTCGTCGAGGAGAAAATGCCTGACGCATACCGCCGCGTCGAGGGCACGACACGACGGTTATGTGGGGCTTGCACCCACTAAACACTCCTCGGCGTCCGTCTTGGCCCATTTGCGGGACATGCGTTAGCATTCGCCGCATTCGGCTATGAACTGCCTGTCTCCACCGATTGCCCGCGACCTTCATCTCTACTGTATGTAGTGTCGCTTACACTACAAATAACAGAGTGTAAACGACACTACAGACGAGTGTAAGCGACGCTACAGACAACAGAGGACGGCTACACTTGCATCACGTAATCGTGACTGCGTTCTCGAGCCAGCCGCTGGAGTCAAATTATTATACAAAACACACAAATACCACACACATGCAATAACTGACCTCTTGGAACTAGTAACCAAAACTGTCACTGACCTGAAAATATAAGGAAAATTTATATTATTAAAATAATATAATCAATACATAATAATAATCATTAATTAAAACTTAATAATATTTAGGTCAGGGAGTAGTCTTTTAGCCTGTCCGGCAAACAGACTTAAGTATACGGGTAAGCGACCCCGGCCTCCCGAGCTACTACTGTCTCTTCTTACTCCTTCCGAGATAATAGTATCCTATACCCTATAGTCCTTTTCCTAAATTCCATATTCCTTGTTCAATACACCTTTGCTACCTCATCCTTTTTCCTTTTCTCTTCACTAAGCCGTGGGATTACAATGAGGAAGTTTAACACTTTTGAACCTTATAAAAAGGCGGCATTCTGGTTGCCCGCGGGGGCGAAATATGGACTGCGGATAGCCACTTTGCTACACCAAACGATCGTAGCAGGTGGAAAGAAGTGGTCTCTGCCTACCCCAATGGGAAAGAGGCGTGACTGTATGTATACAGAATATGCTATAGTCTCTGCCTACCTTTACGGGATATCGGCGTGAGTGTATGTATGTATGTTAATAATATTTTAAAGACAATAGACAGATACTTTTTATTGAACACCTATATAAAAATACTAGCTTTAACCCGCGGCTCCGCCCGCGTGAATATCGGTTTTCCGCTACATGAGAAATCCTAACACAATCACAGATTTATATAAAAAGCCTTACAACCACTTTTACTTGACCTCTTGTACCTTAACGGCGGATACTAAAACAGGTATCAAGCTGTATCTTAAATTCTACTGGACTGATTTTGATGAAACATGCCGCAGTGTTTAAGTTGGATTAGTACTTTTAAGACTGTAACGGTTTTATCAAAATTTACCTGCTGGTTTTTGCCTGAAGCCCGAACAAACAAATAAACAAACATCGACGGATTTGGTTTCATAAGCCCTTAATTAGTCGATCTGGGTAGTTTGTTTTTAAATATCTTTGATTTTTGAAAATTTGACATTTAACAATTTTATAATAGTATATATATGTATAATATGTAATAATATTCTACACAGTTACACTGATCTAGGCTCAAATTGATTTCTTGTATGTTATATTTTAAACAACCATATGTATATATACCTGTACAGATGATACCTATATAGATAATACGTCCATGACTCGGATACAAACATTTGTACACATCAGACAGTTTGTCCGTACCTGGTTATGAACCCGGGACTCATGGGAACAGAAAGCAAGGTCACAGCATTGGCACAGAAGTTAATGTCATGTTCCATCATCATCGTTTGATTAAATACCTAAGTATATATACATATGTATTATAGTATGATAATACATAGTAGGGTAATTAATATTTTGCTACAAACAAACATACATGCAGAATGTTATAGAATATTTTTATATACGGATAATTTATTCACTTTTCAGGGATAGATAGTACCCAAAAGTGAAAAACATTATAAGTGGTCTACAAGACAAAAAAGTTTGAGGACCTCTGGTGTAGACAATAGTAGATGTGACTTCATTTCCCCTACTCGAAGGAAGATGATACCAACCTATGCCTCTTACCCGATATAGTGGGTAAAAATTATAAGATTCTCGGTATAACTGATAGTTTTTTCGAACCTAGTGGAAAGCGTCCAAAGGTGATCCATCCAGGATATATTATAATAAGTTAACACACCTTCCCTAGTTTTCCCCAAAAACCTTAGTGACCCGTTATTGTTGATATTATTCAATGATTTTTTTTTTGTTAACCTGGCAACCCCAAATTTAACATTTTATTATTGTAGTCTCGACAGTTAGATTCGAGAAGGTTCGCGTCGACACACTCCTCCGCTCGGGAGGAGACGATATGAATACTCAGCGGCACCCATGTGTCTTCGTTTTACACCTTCAAACCCAGCAAGCGGTTACTAGAGTCTAATGCTTATTATTATCTTCAATCTCTAAGGAATTTAATCCAGATAACTCTGCGGTTAACTGTAAACCAAAATCTAATCGAGGGTTAACTCTCGATTAGATTTTGGTTAGATCTGTAGCTATTAATTGTAGTCCTTGCCAGTATTTGAGTTGTGCTAAAATTATAATTGTTCTATTCTTTAGCGGCTCGCCAGTATTAGGCGTAGTGTTCTAATTAGTACCACGCGCTTACATTTTATTTTAATTTTATTTAAGTATGTAGTTAATGTTGCGGTTTCGCCACTATATTGTTGCTTTATTCTATATTGTATTGTGTGTGTTTGTATTGTGGCCTAATCCCCCTCCTGATCAGGGGAGGTCCGTGTCCCTGTAGTGAGGATGATATGGACTGGGGATGATGATGATTCTATATTGTAATGTAATCATTTCCATGTAATGCTCATTGCTGGCTGACCTATGTAGACCGGTCTGCCGTATCACACAAGCGAGGGTTTCGTTCGGCTTGTGGGTTCGGCAACCGGGGCACCTGGGACAGGAGTCAAGAGCCCTCACTCATGCTGGCTCTTCGATGCATTCCAGGGAACTCAGTCGGAGTTCGAACGAACTGAATTATTAGTATGAGTATTAAAAAAAGCTTGAGTCCGTTGTGGTAGCCGTCGCCTAGACCGCAAGCGGCCATCAAAGTTTTCAGTACAACACCGTGGGTTCGGCGGCACTGCGAACCTAGATAAGTCTGTCCGAATAGCTAGGGGCTCCCAGGGTGACACTATTCGTGATCGTCAGCGGCATGAAATTCCAACCTTGTATTTTATTAAATAATAGCTTTTGCCCGTGGCTCCGCCCGCGTGAATGTCGGTTTTCCACTACATATGAAATCCTGACACAATTAGATTTATATAAAAAGCCTCAAAACCACTTAAACACCTGTAATTACCTATATTCGCAATAAAGGATATATAAATATGAAAAAATATGAACTTTTACTTAACCTCTCTTACCTTAACGGCGGTTACTAGAACAGGGATCAAGCAATTCTAATGGACCAACTTTGACGAAACATGCCGCAGTATTTAAGTCGGAATAGTACCTTTAAGACTGTAATAGTCTGACCAAAATCTACCCACTGGTTTTTGCGTGAAGCCCGAATAAACAAACAAACAAACAAACAAACAGCGATCGATTTAGTTTCAGAAGCTTTTAGTTAGTCGATCTGAGTAGTTTGTTTTTAAATGTGTTTGATTTTTGAAAATTTGTCATTTAACAATTTTATAATAGTAATAAATCAAAATTTATTATGAAGGAAGGCCTTTTATTACGCCATCGTCGACGTCACATAATATATATTTCCTTAACTATTATTCATACAAATCGAACATATAATTGACGCAATTCCCTGTTCACTTATACATATATTTTATTATTAAATGTGTTTCAAATACCTAACGACCACAATTAGCGTCGATTTATGAAGTGAGCGGAAGTCGCACGCACCAGCGATAAAATTCATGAACCCTACAAATACCGCATATAACAAACTTAACAAGTAAATTTTACTAATAATGCGAATAATATAACATACATAATTTATAACATACCTGCTCTACATACATACACACACGTCGGCATCCCATAGGGGTAGGCAGAAACCGTAGTTCACTACATACTACAATCCTGAGACACCTCTCTCTCCTCATACATCTTTTTATACATTTTCGTCGATTAAGAGTGCTGTGGCTTTTTCTAAGCTTACATAGTATATAACCAAAAAACCAACATGCATTTTTTCCAAAATTTCTGTCTTTCGGTTTGTCTGCGCTAATCTTCAACACGACTAAACCGATTTCGATATGACTTCCATTAGCAGATAGAATAATTCTCAGGAAATATTATAAGTTACATTTTATTATTACTGTTTAGGATTTCAGACCAAAAATCGAAAATCTGTGGAAATTACAAAACTTCCATTAGAAAAATCTTATAACCGTCAAATATTTAAACCGCGCAAGCGGAGCTATGGGCAGCGACTAGTTAGAAATGAAATATGACGACAAGTCAGGACATACTAAACATGAATATTTTTAACGGAACTAAGTTCATCAAGTGATCGCACATCGATCGCACAATTCACAATCATCATCACCATTAGCCCGAGTAAGTCCAGAATGAGGCCATAGGCCATAATCTTCATGTTTGGCAAGCGTCTTCGAGAGCGAAGTAGATTTTGAACGAATAACAGAATAATGCTGCTACCGACCGACAGAAAGAAACAGAGCGATGTTATTATTATTTCAACGCACATAGCAACACACGCACGCACGCACGCACCCACGCACGCACGCAAGCACGTACGCACGCCCGCCCGACAACTGATACAATTGATCGCAGATAAATCGCACATCAATCGCACGATAAATAAACGTTAGCTTTGAAAACGGTTTTAAAAAGTGTGCATATGCATCGGCGCATATTATATCTAATACAGATACAATCTGCGAACATTTTTTATCATTAAAAGGGCGTGGCTGGAAATGATTAGCGCTGCGCCCGAGCATAACGTGTATCGAGTTCAATGTGTAACCGCACTTGCGCACTAATTGAATATATTTACATAAAACTACAGGTAAATCAGCTTGGAGACGTTTTTGCGTTTGTAAGTAGTGTTCGTACACAGTGACAGAAACCGGAATAAACCAGTTCGCGCTAGCCATCACGCGCTTCGCACTCTCGTATCAGTCACTTATAAGTAGCGTTAGACGTTAGTTATACATATTAAATTACGTTTAATATGTATAATATTAGTACCTACCTATAAAAATAAAATAAAAAAATATTTGTTTATTTATTTGCTGACTGTGCACAACAACAAACTCAGAAACGTTTCCAAACTGATTTAACTGTATTAATATTCATTAATTCCATTGTTATATGACTCTTCAGGGGTTTTCTCATTGCATTTAACCTTTTTCTAAACATAGCCACAGTTGAATACGTATAAATATGTTCGTCACAAAGATTTGTGTTACAGATTTTTTGGATTCCGTTATTACGAAGAATGATACATTATTATAAATTGTAATTTACATTTTCTTATATTAATTCCGAGCCACCTATCTGATTAAGG
>WUAW01019629.1:33862-46896 GCA_017165845.1 Thaumetopoea pityocampa | reverse complement strand
AATTTTGTTCTATAGTTATAATTAGCTGTTAGTTTCCCAAAAATTGTAAAATAAAATAAAATAAAATAATCATGACAAGTCCATCGTCCCCACTACAGTACATCGTCCTCCCCTAATCAGGAGGGGGATTAGGCCGTAGTCTACTATGCTGGCCTAGTGCCAGTTGGTAGATTTTACACACCCATGTGGGCGTGCGGGTTTTCTCATGAAGTTTATCTTCTCTGTTGAGTACATTTGTGTCTATATTGTACAAAATTATACAATGGGAACTTGCTTTCTGTAATATTACTGTGGATGTTGCAGGTTCACGCAAAACCTGTCGATGCTTCGGCGAGACATCAATGATTTACTGAAGGGCAACCCCAGCACCAGCAACAGCAACGCGTGCGTCAATGAAATGATGACGTCATAAGGCGCCGCGTGACGTCACCGCACGTCCGGCGCGGCGCAGGGGGCCGCGAGCCACACGCGACCACTGTGACTCTCGTGCAGTGAAAGTATAATATTAATGCACTAGTCAAAATAGTGTTAACTCGGACCAATAAACAATGGATTCGGAAATGTGGTTTGTTCTCGTTCCCTTTCGCTCGCATGCTCTCAAATAGAGTTTATTCTAGTTCCTTCTCGCTCGCACGGTGTCAAATAGAGTTTGTTTTACCACCCTTTCATTCATTGATGAAGAATGGAGTTTTTTCTCATTCCCTTGTTCACACACTTTTAAAAATAGTCTGTCCTTTCGTTCCCTCTACCTAGCACAATTTAAAAGACATAGTTTGTTCTCGATCCCTCTCCCTCGAACAATTTCAACAATGGAGTTTGTTCTCGTTCCTATAGTTATATAAAAGTGGTTTGTTTCGGCGCCCTTTTGCTTGCACGGTATCAAATACAGTGTGTTCTAGTTCCCTATCGTTTACGTGTTTCACGAATGGAGTTGTTTCTCGTTCCCTTCTTCACACTGTTTTAAAAATAGTGTTCTCATCTCCTCCACCTAGCAGTTTTTAAGAATATAAGTTGTTCTCGCTCTCTTTCCCTAGTACAATTTCAAGAATTTTCGGTTCCTATAGTTTTATAAATTTAGTTTATTCTCGTTCCCTTGCTCACACAGTTTTAAAATGGAGTTTGTTCTTATTCTCCCTTCCTAGCATAGTTTAAAAAATATATAATAATTTGTTAAGTTTCCTTTATACAGTTTCAAGAGTGGAGTTTCTACTGGTTCCTATAGTTTTAAAAAGAGTTTGTTTGTATTCCCTTTCTCTCGCACTGCTAAAAATTGGCATTTGTTATTCTGACCTCTCATTTGCAAATTTTCAACAATGTCGTTTGTTCTAATTCCCCCTTTCGCATAATACTTTATTGAATACTATGTGAGAGGGAACGAGAACGATTTCCGTTTCCAAATCTACTCTTTATTGGTGTGAGTTCTGAAGATGCTGTGTCATTAGCTGTTGCATGCGGCTATGCTTGCATAGTATTACAGTAATTAAAATGTCCTGTGTCTCATTCCAGATTATAGTCTAATTACGTACAGTCGAACTACATTCGGCCGATCAGCAGGCCCTACTCACTAATATCGATGCGCGGAATCGGAGACGTCATTGACAAATATTCATTCGACAAATCGCGATGCTCCCCTTATGAATAGACAAATAATTCCATAGTAGTTTGTATTTTGTTAATGTCTTCATTGTAATTATTGCAATGAATACGTTCGCGTATCGAATTGTAACGACGAACGAGTCATCTTTATTGATATTTATTCTTGTTTATATTTTTACGTATAAAATCTGCGGTGTCAATGAACAAAGGGGATAAGTCGACAAATTTAGAGAAGCTTTTTTTGCAGACACGTGCTTGAAACATCGATTGTATTACGGTAAAACAATTTGAGTTACATATATATTGAGTCATGTCATAAATTGAGAAGGTAAAACGTACGTAACGTAGCCAGTCCCCCATAATGAATTGGCCTAACTATCAAGAAACGAACAAAATTAAACGATACTAATTTTATTTTTCAATATAATCTCCACTAATACTGATACACTTCTCACATCTGTGAACCAACATCTCTAGGCCTTTATAAAAGTAAGCACAATCCTTGTCTTCAAAATGAATGAAGACGGCCGCCTGCAACTCTTCATCGCTTGAAAACTTTCTTCCCCTCAAGTTCCGCTTTAAATTTGGAAATAAATAATAATCGGACGGGGCCATGTCAGGACTATAAGGCGGGTGTTCCAGTTTCGTGAACCCGCATTGACGAACTGCGCCCTTCGAAACACCGGCAATGTGAACTCGGGCATTGTCGTAAAGCAACAGGACGCCTTTAGACAGCTTGCCTCTGCGCTTCTCCTTTATTATGTCTCGCCATTTATATATTAATGAAGCATAATATTCGCCATTTACGATTGTATTGCATTCTTTAAAATCCACCATCAAAACACCTTGGAAATCCCAAAAGATTGCGCACATGAGTTTTTTGGTGGATTGTTGTACCTTTGCATTTCTGGATGGTTTTTCACCCTTATAACGCCATTCCATTGACTCGTGCTTGCTTTCTGGATCATAATACAAGACCATAGTTTCATCACCACTCACTAGTCGCTCGATCACATTCTTTGGGATTTTTTCACAAAGATCCAAAAACGCGGAAGCACAGCGCACTCTCTCCTGTCTCTGAACAGGTGAAAGAAGTTTCGGAATCCATCTTACACTGACTTTTTTCATATGAAGATGTTCCCGGATTGCACGACGGACGGTACTTTTAGAGAGCCCAAGTCTAGCTGCAATTTCTTTAATCTTCAAACGGCGGCCACATAAAACCTCCTCTTCGATTAGAGCAATAGTTTCGGGAGTGAGCACTTCCACGGGTCGACCGTCATGGCCGATGTCTTCGACGGTTTCTCACCCGAGGCGAAACTCTCACCCAATTTTTCACTGTGCTATAAGAGAGGGCAGACTCTAAATACACCATCTAATTGATCTTTTAGTTGGGCGGGGGATAAGCCTTCTTTAAACAGAAACTTTATGACGCTTCGATAGTCGGATTTCGACATTTTGAAGAAATACGCGTCTCCTATTGTTCAAACCACTGCCAAACTGAGACTACGCTTTTCATGTCGATGCGCGTTCGTATATAAATTACACGATAAATGTACTATTCGATGCAACATAACATGTATCGACAAGTCGCGTAGAACTATATCAGGCCAGTTCATTATGGGACGGACTACGTAAGTTGAATGTAGTCAGTCATAACTCGCACACTGTCATCAGTTGTTGATAGATGACTCGTAACCTTTTTCCTTAACAATACAGAAATAAAAAATGCCCGTTTTCTAACACAAAGTGGTCTATACTATATCGACCCCCAGGGCTTGACGATGACTTCAATAATAATAATAATCCTTAATAATCATCTTTATTGCGGTGTAAATAGTTACAGATCATTACATTTACAATGGACATTTATACATATTGGAATTAAAAAAAACCAGGGCTTCGCTGACTTTTAAACTAGGCCGGGCCCGTAACATAGAAATCAGCGCACAGAGTACAGTTAGAAACGTCAATATTTCAAAGTGGTCAGCCACTGTACCAGTTGTCAAAAACATATTATTAAACACTATTATAATCGCGAAGCGGCTGCCAGGCGTGGAGATTACGCCAAATGCTGCTTTTTGGGGAGCGGGCCAACGTCCAATACTGGACTTCCGTGGGTTGTTAGTGACCGAGGCCCGCAGCCCCCCCCCCAGCCCCCCCCCTACGGCGGCCGTCCAAACCGAGGTTCGAGACCCTCTCGAGGTGCCCTTATGCTATCCGCCTCACTTCTCAGCCGTAAAGGCTAGGCTGGAGGGCACTTCGCGCTCGCCATCTTGTCCGGTGAAGCTGTAAAGGCCTCAGGGCCAACAGCAACTCACACTTCGAAAAAAAAAACTGTTCCATTACTGTAGTTTTATAAAAACAATACAGCATTATATCGAGTTGTGTTATCATAGAGCACTCGAGTCAATGTTGCTGTCACTGATAAGACTCATTTAGCGAGGTTAAAGTACCCGGTTCGTGACAACAAAGTTTAGACGAGAATGGTTGGGTTTCCTGTCCCGTGTTTATTCATCCTAGTGGCAGTATAGTCACTGATGCCTATTAGAAATTCTAAAAGATGCAGTTGGCCACTTTGACTTTCACACTGATTGGATAGTTCTTAAATTCTATATGAACGAAAAAAGGAAATGTTATATTTATATCGGGGGTGAACTGTAGGCTGCGGATATCCACTTTGCTCACTAAACGGTCATGGCAGGTGGAAAGAAGTGGTCTCTGCTTACCCCACTGGGAAAGAAGTGTGACTGTATGTATGTAGTATATACTATGGTCTCTGCCTACCCTTATTGGATGTTGGCGTGAGTGTATGTATGTATGTATATTTTTATACACACACGCACTATAGTGCACTTGAGCACTCTTCACTACCCTTTTCTTTTCGTTCTTCTCTCAAACTCATTTTCCACTGAACTACCCGCTAGGTATTTATTAGCCCGTTTCTATACACCGGGGAAGGCCCCAGAAATCAAAATTTAAATTTTGCCATGATCATAATCGTTTATTTGCTCTAGAATGTTCCTTTCGTGTTCCATAGATTTAAACATAAAATTGACAGATTGCACTGGAACGTCAACGCTGTTAAATTATTATCATTCCGTCACCGATACCGCGTTGCGACCGAATGCGTATAATGGTGCAGGTTCAGTGTGATAATTCGCATTTATAATAATACTAGCTAGCTTTTACCCGCAGCTTCGTTTATGTCATGTCGTTGAAATACATGTCAGAGGCCGTTGAAAATACAATTATTTGATAACTTTGTTAACTATTTTTTCTATCCCTCAGGAACGGTCTTTTTTTTTCGGGATAAAAGCTATGTCCTTATTTGTACCCCTTACAATGAGTGTACAAAATTTCACGATCAGTTGAGCAGTTAAGGTGTGACAGCGTAATAAACAGACCAACTAGCATTCGTCAACTAACTAGCATTAGGATAACTGAGATTCGACTTTCGAAAAAAAATCCAGTTCTACCCTCATTTAAATTATTCATGTTTCATTATCAATTTTATTGTGATGGTGAGGTTGTAATTATTTAATATTTTGAATTCAGTCTGATATTGTATGGAATGTGACCGTGAGGCGTGTTTAGTTCATCATAATCATTGCCATGACCAGTAATTTGCAAATAATTCGCTAGAATAATTGCAGCTACGATGGCCACGCAAGAGGTCAATCGGTCGGTCATCGATCCTCTTGAAAGTTTGTCTCTAAAAATCTTTCACTATTTATATTTGACTAGCTGTACTAGCTTGATAAAAACCTATTCACTCTCGTCTTAAAAATATTGAAGACATTGTAATCCGTAAATCATCATATATAAATCATAAGTAGCCAGCCTTTCAGTGTTCTGCGGGATACATTTTGGAGTGTGCACATAAATCACACGATTTAATATTTCCATCCCCTTTCACCATCGGACTACTAGCACGGCGGGCTATCACCCCTACCACGTAGACATCCCTGCCACTCGTACGAAGCGATTTGCTTCTACGTTCATAGTACGTGCACCTGAAGACTGGAATAGTCTTTTTGCATCAGTATTTCTGTCCGATTATAATGTGTTTAAGACAATAGTGAAAAGGGTTTTATTAAGCTAGTACGTTTTACCACCTTAGGTTACATCGCCACTTACCATCAGGTGAGATTGTAGTCAAGTACTTAGCTTGAGTATGGTAAAAAAATATCACTTCAAAACTAGAGATGTTCCTTTTGTCCGTCAAGTATCGATGAAGGCCTGCGCGGGGTTCTTGGTCTGCGGGAGTCTGGGCCGCAAGGCGTCTTGCGGTAAGTAATACCAATAGGATCAAATTTGTATGGGGCACGCCGGGAGAGCTTCTAATGGCTGAAGTTAGACAGAAATTTATAAATTTGATATTAAATATATTGACGTCAACGATTTTTCGGAATGAATTTGTGGAGTTTTTAAGCTGATATAAAACTTTGTGAACTGATATAAGTTTCGTAATTGTTATACATATGGGGACATAGTTATGCGAAATTGAACCAATCAAGACACGTTTCCCGTTGGGTCCGGTTTGTATAAATGCATCCAGATATTTTGATGAGAAGTTGAATATTTTGGCCATTGGTGTATTTCAAAGGTATATGCTCACCCTGTCGGAGATATTGTCGTGATGTTAGAAGTAATAACGCAGTACACGTGGTAGTTTAGAATTATATAGTTGTACAATAATTTAATTATAGATTGTTCGAAGTTGTGAAATTATTGTATTGATTGTCAGTGAATTGATGGGCGTGGCGTTGTATACACTAATAATATAATCTGCGGTACTCGCTCTAACATTACCCCGACCTCAGTTTTATCGCAGAGTAAATTTCAGTTCGGTAAAGTTCGGTTTGTCGAAGCTAGCGGATGTTATCTCTGACTTGTCGTACTGTACGTTGATATTACTCGAAGTTTTGACGGCAACCCGAGTGAAGCATCATTGGAAGTATATTTTAACGATTTACATTAGTTTATTGTGTTGTTTAACATATAAATTTGGTGTTGTTTTGTGTATTAATCGTTAATAATCGTGAACAATATTGAAACATTGGAATAAAACTGACAAAAATAGCAAATTAACAGTATTTTTAAGGCAATAAGCCTGCGGATACTCTTGCCCAGTCAATGTGTTGATGTGGATTGGCGTCTAAACTTCCAAGAATCAATGAAATGTGATAGATCGGCATTTTATTGTTAAATTGACGAAATTTAATGCTCCCAAGACTTGGCAGTATGGCTTTGTTCCTTTGCCTGTCCATCTGGACGAAATAAACTACTACTGAGAGTACTCGCAAAGTGCGTGTAGCGGACTCTTTTGAACTCTCTGTACTCCTAGTACTAGTAATGAATGTATTAATAAACAGTTTTTTCGCTCGTTCTATCTCACTTACACAGTACTAAGGCGAGTGAGAGGAAGAAATGACAAGCGCCATTTCCGAATCAATTCTTTATCGGCACGAGTTTCAAGTGCGGTTTTCGAACCTTTTTTTATGGACACATAAGATACAGTAGAAATGTTTTTGACAGGATTTACAGACGAGTGTGTGACTGACTATTTGAAAATATTTAGGTGGTGTAAAGAATCTATTTAATTTGGAAGGGATGTGTTCCACGCGGAAGAAATCACTTAAATTTTTATGTCATTGTTTAAATACACTACTGTATAAAGCTGTCTTCATTATAAGGGGGATTACTTGCCTTAAAAACCACGCTCGGTTGGCGTGTGAAAGAATTGTATTGTTAGAAAAATTATACCTTTTTTGCGTCCTTCTTAAATACTCAGCAACAATGCACTTAAAATGTTTCTCGAAAAAGTACAGATAGGAATGTGTTGGTGCTTTTCCGTCGATTGCGAACCCGTAATTTTCTATTCCGAATCGGAACTGGATATCGGTACATTCAATCGGAATCATTTCTACACTTGTAGATTGAGTTCTAACTCTCTCTAATGCCTGTGATCACGGGGAAGTATTAACTCCTAACCGAAGTACAGTAAGTATAACGGCGACCGTAGAAAGGTATATTTCAACACCATTACCCGATCACCGTGTAACTTGCAACATAAAGCTTTTTATGTTATACATATAACTTTAACTCGCCGCTTGACGGCGCTACGTAGACGGAGCCGCCGGCTGCAGCTAATTTAATTATATATTCGCAAATATTTATGTGCCATTATTTCTGGCTCTTGTGTAATTTGATGTCGATTAAATGTTTGAAACGTGATTTTTGAATAGTTCTCGTCACAGTTGAGGCGATGGCGCGCGGTCTCTTGCCTTTCCAAGCTCGAGTATTAGACCTCCGAGCGTTATTGTTTTGTAACCGGCGATTTCGGATCAAATTGAATATTAGTTTGTGTGGTGTGACCTCACGCGCCGACGCGCGGATAGGTTTTTGTTAATTTTGTCGCGTCTGTGAACATCGATGTTCCTCGTTAGTGGTAATAAATATGTCGTTATTATGATTTAGTTTAATGATGTGACAGACAACTGGTACATACAGCCTGGCGAACATGTTTAGAAATTATACTTTTTTCTTTTTTTTTTAGTAACGCTGGTGGCTTTACGCGACTAAAGCCTCAAAAAAATTGTCACGGTGCAAAGTGTGGTTATGTATAACGATATCAGGCGGTCTCAATAATTTCTATACTTATGCGCCAGGCTGTATTATACTAAGGAAATGCGTTTTAATAGGTCACTTTTGGCATTACATTTACACCATGACGTCATAAAAATAATTAATATTTGGCATGTGGTTATACTTCGGTGCCAAATGACGCGTGCAACGGGCGTTTATTTCGTGAACGCGGCAGTTTGGTCATTCAGTAAAATCGCAGTGAATCGAAAACTGCTTCGTTTTTAGCAAGGAAATGTTTTTTTATACTCTATATATATATATATATATATATATATATATATATATATATATATATTATTTTTTTCTGATTTTGCCCTTTCTATTTATTTATGTACGTTATCTATATTTACAGTTGTCGACAGTGATCTATTAAATGGTTATGGTCATTAGTATAGCTAGGGGCGGCTCTTCTAAAAGTCTTTTTTCTCTTAAATTTGATGAGTAATTTTAGTTTTATTTTTTCTATTTTTTTTTGTCTTTTTTCTGTCATTAATGAAATAATAGCCAATAGCTGGCCGTCTGCTGCTTTAGGTGAAAAGTCCCCAGCTCTGTCAATGACCATGCTGTTATATATTATGTCGTTTTTATTATTATATAAGTTATCGAAAATTAATTCTTCTAATTAAACGAGCTATTTACAATTTGGACTCAGAGACTTATTCTTAATGTGTTTTCAATGTGCTGAGTAGCAAAATAAAAATAATCATATACCCTCAATAAAATTATTACCTTCAAATAAGTTATCTGCAAAGAGGGTAAGTCTATTTGAAATTATTATTTTGCTGTTCTGAATCCTTCTCATCTTCATACTCATCGTTACTGTTTCATACAATGTCAAAATGGTGCATAAGCAATGGTGTTACGGGACGACGACTGACGGATATGACTACCAGTGAGTCTCCGTCACTGTTGTCGAACAACACTAGCGATGACGTATAAGAGTTATATGAGATGGCTGTACAGCGGTCGCCACTTGCGCGAAGCACCGGAGGGACTGCGGCACGACCGCACACTGCGCCAGTTGTGAATGGTTGCAACATTTCAACGAATCAACATTTGTCCATTCGATAATTTTTATATACAAAATACTATCGATTTGTTTACTTAGAAAACTTACTTAGAAAATATATACATTATTTTTTTATTTACAATATACTGAAAAATATCGTTATTATTAAAGTTAGTTCAGTAAAGTTTAATAACTTTGTATCAAGTGGAGGTAGGGACAATTGGAGCACGTCTGTTACGTGACGTTTACTTAGGCTGTCTCGGCTGTATAAGTTGCGTAAACGGTCGGACCGTGCAACTCCGCTCATCCACCCGAGCTCTGTGACGGATTTTCTGAATGTTTACTAAAGATCGATCAATCCTCACAGCCGTATAGAGTTTCAAAGCCAAGCAAGATATGGCAAACTCACTCCCTCCTCTTATATTAGGAGAAGCCTAAAGACTAATGATCCTTTCAGACGGCAATTAAACAACAATTTCCGTTCAACATTTTTAATGAATTTACAAGAATAGTCACATCGAATCAAATTACGTTTATCATTTCACACATTCACAATGGAAGAGTTATTTTTTGGTACTCTGAGAAGCGCTTTAGCATTCCTATTTTGACAGATATCAACTTTTTGACTGCACAAATATTCCGTGCCTAATATTTGGCCGCTGAGAGAATGCGTTTCTGACATCTGTCAAATAACACTATTTTTTTATTTATTCAATATTAAGCTAAAATCTAATAATACGTTTAAGTAGACAATAATAAAACATTTTTATTTAATTTTGTGGTATATTAGTCAATATTATCAAAATACTTTTATCATGAATTGACACTTCAAAATGACATTTAATATGTGATCAGGAACTGTCAAAAACGCATTCTCTCAACGGCCGAACTATAGTAGGCTGCGTTAGGCATGTGGTACGTGTAGTGTGAACAACAAAGCGAGATAAGTGGCACTTCCAATCATAATTGGACTGTCGCGCGATAAGAAAAATTCGGGTAATTCTAGAGGGATTTTTTTATTTTTTAGGAAAAGCGAAATTGATCTTCGGGACGTTTGGCAGCGTGATTAGGACTTTATCTTGTCACATGTACTCTGTGGTCGTCGCTTAGAGTTACACCCTCTGTTGAGGACGTGTGGGGTACTGTGTAACTCAGCAGGTCGCCACACATTCAAACTGCAGTGTTTGTAGTAACATAAAATAAAACATAACATCACTAAAAGTTCAAAATTTCGAAGCATCCGTGAGTGATTTCTTTTTGGAAAGGCTCTTTTCAGACGTCACACTTTGCCACTGGTCGAGACGATGGGTGGTTGTTTTAAATACTCCGAGTGTAGTGCGGCGGGTCTACACGCTCTTGGCGAGGTCCTGCGCCTTGGCGATAACGTCTTCAATGGTGCCCACCATGTAAAACGCCGCCTCCGGGATGTGATCCAACTCGCCGCCGAGGATCTGAGAAGTTAGCAGCTTTAAAATAGAGTTACCCGCTGGAATTCTGTTTTTTCTTTGATGCTCTGAAGCTCTGGTTTCCTGGGATATAGGTGCCGTTACATGATGAACGCAAAAATACGGCCGTCTTTACCGTGACGACACGTGGAAAGTTCCATAACCGTTACGGCCAACTTTTTTAAAAATATTATAATTAGCTTCATGGTTACGTACGAAATCTATTAAGATTTCGTAATCCTGGTTGCTCCAGTTGGAGTTGGAACTCATTTTGTACGTCGTCCGTTGTCCGGTCAAAACAGTACAATATTTTTAAAAATGGCTTCACCGCTATCTAGAAAAACGTTCACGAACCATCCGACACCGATCAGACGGCCGTCATGTAAATGGCGGCACCGCTTTTTGACGTTAAGGTGTCGATTGCCGCTCTCCAGGAAACCGCGCCATTTTGTTTACACAGACAACGTTCTAGTGACGTCATTCACCGTTGTATTACGGCCGCTATGTGACTGCACCGCTATCCTAGGAAACCAGAGCTTTAGTTTTATTTTTTTGTAATAAATAGTTAAATCAACCTGGGAAATATTACTCCAGTACACACCAACTCACCACCAGCCCGTAGAAGCCCACCGCTGGAGGTGGGCTTTCCCCTTAAAAGGCTGGACTTGCTACAATCCCCACACTCGGCAAGCATTTCAGAGTTCGCAGTAGATTATGATTTAATTACGGGATTACCTCGCTGCCAATTGTCCTTGCACATTCCTTAGTTGGTTCTCTCAGCATCCATGGTGTGCAATGATGTGCAATCTCCCGATTATTTCTATGCGAAGCGAGCGTCAAAAACAAGCGCTAAAACCTCCACCATTAAGCTTGGCGGCGGTCTCGGTGATCACAGCAGATGTTCGTTGAACCGCAGCAGAATGTTTCAAGCGTTACCGTTGTGTACGATATTTTCAATCGACCACGGGGGGAGATGGAATAATTATAACGTCGATAGACACAATTTGCTGTGTGGCGCTGTCATAATAATAGCGTCACCCCATATCTCCACCTGGATGCTGTGATTATTAGTTGAGGGATGTACCAGGATAATGAGCAGCAGCGTTATCCTGTTACTCAATCAAAATTACTGAAATCTCAAAGACGACTGTCGGTCGTGGAGATTGTGGTAACCCCCCCCCCCCCCGGGTGGGGAAGGTGTACCAGCGGTGGGCTTAAGCTGATGATGACGGCACACAATTAGGCGCGTCGATTCATATAATTATGTGGTCGCATACAAAATTACAATTATATTTAAATACGAGGATATGTGGTATGCTCGACGTATGAGCGACACGACCAGGAATCCAGCAGACTACCAGCTTCGCTATACTGCCCGACATCATGCTGAGCTGGGTTCCCAGTTGGTACAGTTAATTTTTATTCCATTTTTTTCTGTATCTTTATTGTAGCTGTATCAAATAATCTTTTTCTTTCTTTCAATTGGAAATCTCACCCTCTGGAACCCTTTGATCGTCTCCTCCAGTTTGACTAGCTTGCCGACGTGCCCTGTAAACACCTCGGCCACCTGAAATAAGTGGATCTATTAAAACTACCGCAGGCTTAGTACTAGCACGGACCAATATTTTCATTCATCCATGATAGTAAATCACTTAATCCAACGATCTATTTGAATGCTGATTGAATGATTGATTTGACGACTGATTGGTTCAGTGGCAGTGACTCTGCTGTCTGAGCCAATTGTTCCCGCGTTCGAATCCGGATTTTTATACCCGAGTCATGGATATTTATTTATATATAATAATATTAACATTTATCTATGTAAGTATGTCTATCGTTGCCTAGTACCCAAGATAGAGGGAATCCATATTTGGGGCTGTGTGAAGAAAAACGTATTATTATTATTGTTATTATTTACGGCGAAAATTTTTGCATTACACTAAGTGGTATCTAAAGACGAATAGAGTTTTTGACTGGAAATGGCATCTTGAAATCAATACTCCGAGTGATACAGCCCAGGGGCTCTGGGACAGAGTAGATTCAACTATCAGTGCTGAGAGGTGAAGAGGATTGGAGGTGATTCGGGAGAAAAAGGCAGAAAGTGGCGGGTCACCAAATGTCCTAAAAGATAGATTCATGTATAGTGACCAAACGTGCCTGCAAAAGAGTTGTAAGTGTGGTAACTCGCACCCCAATTCTACATATCGCTCATCCAATAGAACAATGACGTAATTACATTTTTACAATTTATCAGAGGAAGCGTTTCAGTTTAAAATTGGATTATACCCATTTCGTAAAGTATATCAGTTATAATGATTTTTCATAATTTATTT
>WUAW01019628.1:32507-48235 GCA_017165845.1 Thaumetopoea pityocampa | reverse complement strand
CAAAGATAGTGAAACATTTGAATAAAACTCTGATAAACATAGCAAAGTGACTGTATTTTTTCAAGGCATTTTGCGTGATCAAAGTGGTAATCTTCGGATTGACTTCAAAACTCCCAAGACGCAATAAAATGTGATACACAGATATTTTATTGTTCACTTGAAAATATTATATAACTTATAAAATATATACACTCGACACTGGCAGAAATGGCGCGAATTTGCAGCCAATTGTCACTGTGAAAAAAGAAGAAGAAGAAGACAAAATAATTTAAAAATAAAACATAGATAATTTTAGGTTAGTTTATTTTTCATAAAGAAAATGTAAAATTAAAATCTTGCTCTATTTCAATATCTCACAAGTCATTTAGTCAAATAATGGAAATGAAATCTTCCCTTTTCCGTCGTATTATAAAACTGCCGGAGAAGAAAACGCCAATAATAATAAAAGAAAAAAACTTTACGAGAATCTCTTGAGGATTTTCCCTAAATTCGGGCAATAAAATCTAGCGCGTAGGTATTACATAAATCATCATCCCTTGAGGTAATAAATGAAAAAGGAATTTGAATGTTTAAAGTAAAAAGCGATAAGATACAAGCGGGTAATTCGTTCGTTTAAAACCTTAGTTCCTAAAGTGGTCCAGGTGGACCCCCCAGGGACCACTAATCATGGCCTAAAACGATATACATACTTATATAGATAAATACAATATATAAATAGATAAATACGTCCATGACACAGATGCAAACATTTGTGCTCATCACATAAAGTTTGTCCCTATCAGGATTCGAACCCGGGACTCATTGGCACAGAAAGCAGGGTAATGCCACTATACCAAGCAGTCGTCATATAATATTCAGTCTCAAAAATTTTCTTTGTCTATGGTTCTTCAGTATCCTTCCGTGTTCGCTGGCTGAGCTGGTTTCGGAAAAATTAACCAGGCGCTGTATTCATTTATGTTTACAATGTTTGAATTACAAGTAATTAATAAATATTGAGAAATTGAGAGGTATAGCTGAAGTGAATCTGATGGAAATAGTGAGATAAGAGAAATCTGTGGTATGAAAGAAGATATACTGACAAATATAGAGAAAGAATTGCTTAGATGGTTTGGACACACAGAGATGATGGATGAATGAAAATTGACGAAGCAGATTTATAAAAGAGTCTGAATGGGCAAATCGGTAGGGGTCGACCCAGGCGAACGTATCTCGACCAAATCGAAATCGTATTGAAGAAAGACCAGGTTAAGAGTACCCCCGACCGACGAGCTTGGATGAAAGCGTTGATAAATGTAGAAGAAGTGAAAGATGTATATGTCAGGGTCATAGCAAGTGGAAAAAACCTACCGCAGCGGAAAAAAAGGTGTGACTGTATGTATGCATGTATATAATAAATATTATAATATAAAGTAATCTAATTTTTCAAAGCTGTAAATTAATTACATGTTTTTTTTTTTACTTCAATTAAAGCATGAAAATTTAAACACGCATAACATATATATTGAATATTAATAAAATATGCATTGAGAACCGCTGTTTCTCGAAACAGAAAGTCACTTAGTACGGGAATCAGCGTGCCACAAATAAAAAAAAATCTTAATTTTAATCTCATATGGGTTCATTATTTATCATGTATTTAACTGTTTTTACCCGACTGCGCCGGAAGGAAGGTTATGTTTTTCGAGTGAATGTATGTATATAATAATATATTTCTTTGGCACGCTCTGTGGCGTAAACGGCTTGATGGATTTTAGCATGAGAGGTGTCGTTAGATTCGTCTTGACTGTGAAAGTGACTATGTGCATGTCAAAATTATAAAAAAATAACATTTTTCACTCAGTCGGGTTTTTTTTAATAATTAAACTAGTTAAACGTTATGACTGAGAAATTGTATGCAATTTTACGGACGGAATGTGTTGCATGAATTTTTAAATAACACTTGAATACTATTTTTAATGCAAATAACGTAAAATATTTCATGTATTTATTTACTTAGACTTCATGTACGTATGTGCGTGTATGTATGTATGTATATATGGGGGGGGGGGTCCATGCCTATCGGTGGCCTTCAATGGATTGACGATGATGAGATATAGATGTAGGGGGCATTTCGCCATTTTTTTAACATATTTTTGACATTACATAAGATTTATGACACAACTATGATTCTGCATTTAAATCAGAGACATATATATTTTTTTCGTAGGGATGACAAAGAGGTTATAGAGATAATTGGTTACAATATACCCCCACCCTACATTTTGAGCTTCAATTTGAAATCTTCTCCTTAATTTAGAGCAGAACATAAGGTGAACCTAATCCCAGCGAAGGGACTAGTTAGTTTAAGACTAAGTAAACATTTTCTGTAAAACAAACGAGGTCAATAAGTTGCGCCGCTATGGGATAGGTAATTTGACATAAATCTGTGGAAAGCCATTGACACGCCCCTCGGAGCAATGTGTTGCCTTACGACAGGTATTGCGATAGAAATTTATGATATTTTAGGTAAAACTAAAACATTTTGTGGAGCTTACGCAAAGTTCGTTAGATAGATAGGGATGTATATAATAGACTATAATCTATAAAAACTTATAAATACTATTGTATTATAAAAATAAATTGTTAAATATCAAATTTTGTAAATCAAAGATATTTATAAAATAAAACTATTCATATCGACGGCTTCTGAAACCAAATCCGTCGATATTTGTTTGTTCAAGCTCTACGCAAAAACTAGTACGTATATTTTGGTCACAGTAATAAAGTCTTAAGTATTCTAACTTAAATATTGCGGTACGTTTTATCAAAATCTGTCCAATAGAATTGAAGATACAGCTTGATCCCTGTTTTAGTAGCCGCCGCTAAAGTACGAGAGCTTCTGAAACCAAATTCCTTGATGTCTGTTTGTTTGTTTGTTTGTTCGGGCTTCACGCAAAAATCAGGGAGTAGATTCTAGTTAAACCATACAATCTTAAAGGTACTATTTCAATTTAAATATTGCGGTATTTTCCATCAAAATCAGTCCAGTAGAATTGAAGATACAACTTGATTACCGTTTTAATAGCCGCCGCTAAGGTACGAGAGCTCAAATAAAAAGGTTTTAAGCCTTTTCATATAAATCTATGATTGTTTCGGGATTTCCATGTGGCAGAAAACCGACATTACTGTGGGTAGAGCTCCGGAAAAAGTTTATAATAACGTTTAAATTATACATTCAAAGCCATCTAAAAATCTAGTGGTTATATTTCCATTCTCATTATATTCCCAGTAACCAGCAGTCCCTTAACATAAAGTTTACCTGGGAAAATTATGCAAAATGTGACCCATCTACGGGGGTAAAACGATGCGGTCTTGCAATTTACTACATAATGTTTTAATTTTGTTAGAACATTGGTTAATACCGGCCGTGGAAACTAGAAAATATATTAATATAAATATAATTTATATTTAAACAACTGCAGATATCGATGCCTTTGAATTGAGTAATTTTTTACTGTGGCGATTTATTCGGCTACATAGTACCGCGCCTCCTCAACAGATGGCGCAATACTTGAACTACGATATTATTATAAAAGTCTGAATCACGGTGAAGAAGTTTGATAGCGATTTAGCGTATATACAATGTCCGGACACAACACCCGTCATGTCGGAAGATCTTTCCTTTTCCGTTACTGCTACTTTTGCCACATTTTGACCTATAACTGGTAAAATCCCGACGTGATCATCAATATCTTCATCCACATGATCGCTGATCATTTATTCTGCTATAGTGACTTCGATTGAATAACATGATGAAGACAGCCGTTCTCCAGCTCAATATTTCCAACAAAATTTGAACAAAATATGAAATGACCTGAAGAAATAATCTATCAAATATAAAAGTTTCACATGAATTTGGTCGATCCAATAATGTGATACGAGGATGTCGGCCCAAAATACAAACCTGTATAAATATTAGACAAGTTAAATTGAGAACCCCGTCTATCAAACCCATTTAATTAAAATCCTACTTCGTCATCCACCCATGTCCTATCCCACTGGACACGGGATTATTTATTTATTTACACTTCATACATTATATATTTAAAAGCGGACTTAATGCCAAAAGCATGCTCCACCAGTCAACCTTTGGGTAGTGCAGACAATAAAGTAGATGCAGCCGCAAATATAGTCTAAACTAGATGAAAATGCAATTTATAAATATATAAAATACACACTTTAAAAATATACTATTACATATTAATAAATATTATATAAATAATTATATAAATTATTGTAATGGATAATATTGTTATCGGAATGATAATTCACGTAAAAGCAGTGCACGTACGTTTACTTTGAATGAGTCGCGAACAGTTGACAACCTGACATCGGTGGAGAGAGCATTCCATAGCAAGACTGATTGTACAAGAAGAGTTAATAAAACCAGAACTGTGAATCAGAAGTACATCGAAGATGTAGATTATTAAAGGAGTGTAGGATCCTGTCACGTGCGGAATGAAGCTATTGAAAATGAGTAGTTACATAGCTGGGAGCATTAGGAGACATTAAGAATGTATAGAGTGAAGTCAGCGGGTCTAGCTTCCGACGATAGGGAATAGGTAACTGCTTTAGTTGAGAGCGACAGGAAGACACGTGAACGTATTTATGAAGATTGAATATTAATCGAATGCAGTTATTAAGAAGACGATCAAGTTTTTTGATAATCACTCATACATCTATCTTCTATCTATATAAATAAAAATCAATTGCCACAAATATTTGTCCGCGCATCACTTCAAAGCGGCTGCGCCTATTTGGCTAATTACTTTTTTGTTGCATTTTTAATTACCAGGACAAGGTTTGTATGAAAGAAAACATTTGAAAAATCGTACGGAAAAAATGAAAAAAAAAAAGAGTTTAAATGTCTAAAAAAATGAGTCTAAAAATATCAAAATGATCTAATAATGTGAGTGAAAACAGTAGGTTCTAGATGTAGGTGTTGGGAAATCTAAAAAAATATTGACAGATTGATTTTCATTTCTTCACAAAATAGATCGTCAATTGTTATGAAACCAAATTCCTCGATGTTTGTTTGTTTGTTTGTTCACGCAAGACCCAGCAGGTAGATTTTGGTCAAACTATTACAGTCTTAAAGGTATTATTCTGACCTAAATACTGCGGCATGTTTCATCAAAATCGGACCCGTAGAATTGTGAAACAGCATAATTCTTATCGTAGTAGCCACCGTTAAGGTACGAGAACTCAAGTAAAAATGGTTCTTGGGTTATTTAAACAATTCTTTCAATATATAATTCTTTCGGGATTTCGCGTGTGGCGGAAAACTGACACTCACGCCGGTGGAGTCGCGGACAAAACATAGTTTAGAATACTTTTTTTAACTGCAACTTATCATGACACAACAATGTACTCATTACAACAATATACCATTTTTAACACCAACAACGAAATAATGAAAGCATAACGTAACAATTTTCATATAACTACACAATCTTATATTAATAAAGGTCCCCAGCAGGAGTCTGCGGTTTGAGGTAACCCCAAAGTGAGTTTTTACAAATATATCATCTCCACAGTGCATTACCATTAAACTCTATTACCAATACACATAAATATCAAAATTGACAATTGCAACTGCAAAATACAATTACGTATACCCAATTGAAACTTTGCAATTGCCACAACCATTATTCCCATCGGCATAAAGCCTGAATTCGTGTAGTAAAATTATAAGCGTTTCGTTAAATTATGACTATTAGAAGTTTTCTCTGTCGGCTTTGGATAGAGGTGACAATTTCATATTTAAATGGGATCCCATGTTTCCAACTTTCCATACTTTTAGTTATTACTTTCTGTCATATAAAGGATATATTAATAATGCATACGAATGCATACGTAATTGAGTTTACTGTGAAAATATAGTCAGGGTCTAATATAATAATCTCTATCTCGTTTCATGACATTGCCAAGCTCAGCCCCGTCAACAATCATACCGTTATTTTAATTCGTTGTTTTATTTTTATCTGTCATTCAAATTGACACGCAATTTAGGGTATCCTTAAGCTTCTAAATTAAAATAAATTAGGCTTCGATGTCAATGAAAAGTATGTTAAATTCGATTAAGCGACAAGATAATCTTAAAATTATTCTGATTGATGATTCTGACATCAATGATTTAATAATTAGTGAAGAAAAACGTTCAAATTAATTTTAAAAATTGTTTATATTAGAAATAAAATTATAGATTAAAAAAAACAAAAAACGCACTTATATAAAAAAAAACGAGCTAAAAAATAAAAAAATAATCTTTAAATACCGAAAGGATTTTTTAACAGTGATAGGTTCTCTCAAAGCTCAGTGTAACTTAAAAACCTATTTAAAGTTCAGTTTTTTTGGCTCGTTTTTATTTTCATCGGTTTCTTGATACAAGACAATTTTTTTTCACACACATTGATTTTATTTTGGGTACTAAAAAACTATATACATACTTACTCATATAGATAAATTCGAATACACATATAGCTAAACATCATGATTCGGTTACAAACATTCACGCTCATCATACAATGTTTGTCCCTATCGGGTTAGAACCGGGGACTTAATAGCACCGAAGGCAAATTGACCACCGCCGAACCAATCGGTCGTCAGAATCCATTACATTCGTACATAACTACATGCATAAAGTCGAGCTACTATAAAATATAAATCGTGTAAAAACTGTATAGAATCCATGGGTCAAGATTATTGTCCATTGTCAGTATAAGACAATCGTTGTTCTAGAAAACGTGTCTATGAAACAGATTTTGCAATAAATAAAACTGCACACTAATAACAGTTACTATAACTGTTAGTGCAGCCACACACGATAGTTTGTGGTCGTTTTATGGTCCACATTCTATAACCTTAACGTTACTTGTCTATTGTGTGACGTGACCGCTGCGGTTCTCCACGGTATATAAAGAGTATCTGTAAGGTTTTATGCGCACGCGCACAAATGCGCCATGTCCTTTGTTAGGGTGTTAATTTGCGCTTAAAACGTTCCGTTTCGAGACCTTCATCATCGTACTTTCAAACTATTATACATTATGCAAAAAATAAATCTGAAAAATTGTATTATACATTATGCGGTTATAGATCCAAAGGCACCTTTCATCATTATCATCATCAGTCCATAAAAGTCCACTATTAGACATAATAATAATAATAAAGCCTTTTATTTGCACTAATTACAATTAAATTTAAAATTAACTAAATGATTGAAAACATTTGCAAGCATTTGATACATAATGAATTTAAAAATTATTTCATGCGTATAAGTATAGCTATATATACTATTAGCTTTTGCCCGCGACTCCGCTCGCATGAATGTCGGTTTTCCGCTACATGAGAAGTCCCGACATTCATAGATTTATATAAAAAGCGTAAGAACCGCTTTTACTTGACCTCTTGTGCCTTAATTGTGGCTACTAAGACAGGGATCAAGCTGTATCTTCAATTCTACTAGACCGATTTTGATGAAAAATGCCGCAGTATTTAAGTCGGAATAATACCTTTAAGATTGTAATAGTTTAACCAAAATCTGCCTGCTGGTTTTTACAAGAAACCCTAATAAACAAACAAACAAATAAATATCGACGGATTTGGTTTCAGAAGCCCTTAATCAGTCGACCTGAGTAGATTGTTTCTAAAGTAAAGTAGTTTTTGAAAATTTGACATTTAACAATTTTATAATAGTATAGATAGATTTCATAAATTAGGCACCCATTTACGGGTGAAGGCCTCCTCAATCCTTTGCCATTTTTCTCTATCCTGAGCAATCCTCGTCCAAGTGTGACCAGCTGCGTCTATGATATCGTGTCTCCAGCGGCGCTTGGGTACGCTTCGAAGTCTTACTGAACCACTTGGATACCAGTGAAGAACCCTTTCGCTCCTTCGCCGATCTGTAGCTCTCTACACGGCTTGCCCATCTCCATTTTAACCAGCTAGCTAACTCTGGACATAAACCTCCACATTCTCCACGTTTGAACGGTATTTTGGTGATCACAGTAGATTTCAATTTTATAAAATCATAACGCTGCAGTCCATTATCCTGGTTAGTCCCTTAGCTAGTTCTGAACGCGTCAACAAAAAGAAATGCAGTGACAATACATGGGATCATTATGTTCATAGTCAGTATAAGACAGTGATTATTGTGATGATGATCATTGAAAAGTGGGTCGTAGAAGGAAGTCTACAATATTTGTGAGTATAGAAGTTGTAATCGCCTTCGAGTTTTACCAATTCGCTTTGCGAAGTCTAGATAATAACTGGTAATGTGTAATGTCCAAGGAAACTTGGATGAATGAAAGAAAACTTAGACCGTGTCATTATTATGGTTGAATCTTCGCAAATCGCTTTCATCGCGGCCATAATAGGTCATAATATTTTGCTTTTTTATATATCACTAGGTACTTATAACTTATCTTTTATGCATAACTAATTGTCGCCCGCTTCTCTGCCTGTCTACCATTTACCAATTTAGAAACAGAGGAGAAGAAAGTTTATCCCAAAGATTTTTCGTGATTCTATTATGAAGAGACAGAGAGACAGACTAAAGTTAAAAAAAAAGAAATGTTTAAGTTGTATAAGGAAGTATTATTATGCGATTAAATTTTTTAATAAATACTCAGTATATCTACAANAGAGAAGAAAGTTTATCCCAAAGATTTTTCGTGATTCTATTATGAAGAGACAGAGAGACAGACTAAAGTTAAAAAAAAAGAATGTTTAAGTTGTATAAGGAAGTATTATTATGCGATTAAATTTTTTAATAAATACTCAGTATATCTACAAATTTGGCTCTGTTATAGTTTTACTATAGTATAGATAGATACTGTGTCTTTCTATACATTGTCTTATCTTTTGTTTTAATCGTAGTTTAATCACCCTAGTCGAAGGATCTTCCGATATCTTACCTCCCATATTCTCGTATAATATTTTCGCCGCCATCATAAGTGTGAAACTTATGATGGCGGCGAAAATATTATACGAGATTTTCAACGCTTTCTCCAATTTTTATGATACTCTTAAAGTCGTATACTGGCAGAATTGTTTCAAATTGGCAAAACACAAAAGCCATTCATTTTAAATTATTCAATGTGCTTTTTAAGGACTTCTTTACAAGTCATTCAGTAACCTAACTAATATTATAAATACGAATGGGAATTTGTTTGTTACGCTTTCACGCCTTAACTGCTCAACCGATCATCATAAAATTTTGTACACACGTTGTCGGAGATACAGAGAAGAACATAGGGTACATTTTATCCCGAAAAAACTACGAGGGATAGAAAAAAAATATTTTTATACTGTAATCCCACGCAGGCGGAGCTGTGGGAAACTTCTAGTAATAGAATAAATAATAAGACAGTAAAATAACCTAATAAAGCCGAATACCACAAAACTTCTTCTTCTTTCTTAGCTTATGGTGTTTAACCAATTTGGTATAATTCTGCCAGTATCCAGTTATGAGTGTCATAAACTTAGGGGGTGGTGATCGGTGAAGATAGTGAATTTTGGTATTGGAAATCTTTTATACTCTGTGTTATTACTACGCATTCAAAGATAATGCCCCGCCTTAAGTCACGCTCTGTGCGTATTAATACCTGACAATAATTAAATCCATTATCAATAATTTGATCATAAGAATTAGTATCTCACACATTATTACAAATTGTTACAATTAAATACCTATTTGTAAATGCGTGACGATTGAAAGCAATCATCGAGATATATCGATGTTATCTAGCAATCACAATTAGAATAATTGCTTCGTTGTAATTAATTATATACCGCTGCTTGTTAATGTTTCTCGTAAAAGGTAAACTATCAATAAAATATGAAAATTAAACCGTATTCAGATCAAATATTAAATTTATTAGTAAGTATTCTCGTAATGTTCAATATAAACGCGCATTAATTTAAGACAATAGACTGGGGTAAAAAAAATTCATATCTCTGTATACATCATAGTTAAAAAGAAATCCTATGGCACCAGCCTATACAAATAAGGCTTTTTTTTTCTTTTATTTAATAACCTATTTTGGCCCACTTATGCAAAATTTTTCACCTCTTTTATACGTTTAGCGAATTTTGGCCACTTCGTATGATAGGCATCGAAGTCATTTTATCATTTTTTTCTTTTTTATCTGGGCAATGGTGGCCGTTGTTTGGCATTCATTTCGTGTTTAATTTTGCTCATCTATTACCGTTCATATGGCTTAAAATGCCTGATCAGTTTGATCAGATTATTTTGGTTTAACTGATTGGTTAAGTGGTAGCCCTGCTTTCTGAATCAACGAGTTCTCAATTTAAATCCCGATATAGGCAAAATTTTGCATGTACCGGCGTCCTACAGGCTTCATCTATATATGTATATGTCATTGTCTAGTAGTCAAGGTATACTTAGCTATACGCATAGATACTTAATTTGGGGCTCTAACTCAATCAATTTTTGGAAGTGAATGTGCGTATTTATTATGTAATTTAATAAACAATTATCACTTTTTCCAAAAGGTGAAGAAGACATCGTGAGGAAACCACATGCCACCAGAGAGATCTTCACGGCGGCGTTTGAAGTTTGCCAATCCATTAATGTTACCTAATGGCCAGCCTAATCTCTCTCATTCTGAAAGTAGATCCGTGTTTTGCAGTAGATGGTTCAGTGATGATGCAGTCCAATATAATGTTAACATTATCACAACCGTTACGAAGCTAATAGTTATTAACATAGACATGTTCAATGACATAACCAAAAAGATCATTCATTTAACAGTTCTATACGTAAAATAAATTAGACACGTACTTTCTTTTCTATTGAAAACTATGAATATGATTACTATTAAGACCCGTGACATGGTCGTTTCAAGTAAAATTTTACATGCATAGTTAAATGAACTAATGGCGACTCTTTTGTTAAAATTCAAAAATTGACTATGTTAATAAATTAGTCTCACATTCATGCTTCAACATTCACATGATCATTAGTAAGAGCTTGTGCTTTTTTATAACATTAGTTTAATAGGAAAAAGTTTTAAGTCCAACAAATTGAATATTTGTTGGACTTAAAACTTTTTCCTATAACAGTATCAGATTTTGATGAATATCTGGAAATATTAATAAATTTGGTAATTGGAAATAACGTACATTATAAGGTCTTGTGTGAGTGGTAGATGACAGTAAAACAGTTATTTTTATCCTATCTTACGCCATCTGTTGGTACGTTTGACTTTTGAATATTGGACAGGTCTTTTGTATTTCATCAAGCAATGAAATCTAGGACGTCCGACAGATCGATGGCAAGTTCTATTTCATAGATCTTCTGATTATCTTTCCTTAGACCTTCCTTTTTTCCTATATGGCATCCCAGCCAGCATAGTAATCTACACTTGTGGAATTTCATTTCATTCATATTATTTCATATTATTATAAAATTAAAGAGAAAAAAATATATTATTTCATTTCGTTCTAATTTCAGGTACGTAAGGAATTTCTTATTTATTCTTAACATTTAAAGACTATTCTCCAACCCAGATTCGAACCGCAACTAAAACTAAATGTTGTCTGCATTGTGATTTTTATGGATCTATTGTTATAAAAATGTTTGGTGACGTAAATAAAAGAATAGGTCAAGTAAACAAAATATAGGTACTATATGCAGTTTACAAAATATGTTAGTATCTACTATTCTCAGCTTTCTCTTTCACTTCTATTTTTTTTCTAAGTTAAGGCTTAATTTATCAAAAGCTAAATTTCAACCGCGGTTCCGCCCGCGTGACTTTTGGTTTTCGCGCTAAATGAAATTTCCCGAAATGATATTAATTTTACAAAAAAAGTAAGCTCAAGTATCATCAAAAACAGTGCTTGACAAGCACTGTTTTTGATGATACTTGAGCTTTCTTACCGTAATGGTGGCTACTAAGACGGAGGTCAGGCTATATCTTCAATTCTACTGGACCAATTTTGCTGATACATGCTGCAGTATTTAAGTTAGGATAATATATTTAATACTGCAATAATATTTACTATTTAATACTTAAACCTACCCGCTGATTTTCACAAACAGACAAGAAGAAAACAAAGGATGATAATTGGAAGCCCTTAATTTGATCAGAGATTGATTTCTTGAATTATCTTTAATGTACAGACAATGACGTTTAACAATTTTATAACAGTATAGATATAAACAAAACCCAACCAACATTTAACGCCACATCTTTTTTAAACAGGGCACCAGTGTTTGTTGGCTCACATGGGGACTAGCACTTGAAATGCAAATGAGATTATATGGAGTACACACACGTTACAACAGAATTAATTCTCCTAATTTTGTTAAATTCTACGATCGTGGAGTAAAATTGGGCACCATTTGAGGGAAATTGCTTTATTCTTTTATCTGAGGATAATAATGTATATCGAGTGAATTTAGAGCGATTTACTGCTAACTACTGTAAGAAAAATTTGAACGAGATAAAGTTATTTTTCCTGTGCAATAAAACAGTTCAATGCTCAAGCATACATGATTTAATAAACATGACCTAAATAAATATTTCTCATATTTATAGTTATGGGATACTTGGTAGAGTAAAATAAAATAGTTATTGTTCAGTTTAGAATTAATATAATAAACTAATTATTTTTACAATATAAATCTTAAATTGATTATTTTTTACTATAAGAACACTTGAAACACATATCTTAATCACAGAATACATAGCATTACTGCATACCTTAATATTCCTTTTTATTGGCCTAAGTAAAATCACAGTTCGATATATCATCATTATCATCATAACTATCGCCAACTTTATCATCAACTAGCTACTATCCCACTGCAGATTACGAGTCTCCTTTCAGAATGAGATGAGTTAGGGTATAATTCAATACGCTAGCCTATTCAGGATTAGCAGACAGACACACATCGTCGATAAAATTTCTCAGGAAGGCAGGTTTTCTTACAACGTCTTCCTTCCTTTTGTTTGAGTGATAATCTATACTTCTATCTATACTATTATAAAACTGTTAAATATCAAATTTATAAAAATTAAAGATATTTAAAAATAAACTACTCAGATCAACTAATTAAGAGCTTCTGAAACCGAATCCGTCAATATTTGTTTGTTTGTTCGAGCTTCATGCAAAAACCAGCGGATAGATTTTGATTAAACTATTACAATCTTAAAGGTACTATTCCGACATAATTAATGCGGCATGTTTCAGTAAAAACGGTCCAGTAGAATTGAAGATACAGCTTGATCCCTGTTTTAGTAGCCGCCGCTTAGGTACGAGAGGTCAAGTAAAAATGGTTCATAAAGTTTTTATATGAATCTGTGATTGTAACGGGATTTCCTATGTTGTGGGAAACCGACATTAATTCAAGCGGAGCCGCGGGCAAAAGCTAGTTCATTATAAATACGCGCACAATTTCAATGTCAGGGGCGTTTGTCTTTTTTTACCATATTTAAGCCAGTACTTGAGTACAATCCCACCTGATGGTATATGTAAGTGGTGATATAATCTATGGTGGTGAAACGTACTAGCTTAATAATAACCATATTCATTCTTGTCTTAATAACACCTACATTATAATCGAACAGAAATACTGAGACAAGAAGACTATTCCAGTCGTTGGTTGAACGTATCATATTATGAATGTAGAAACAAATCGCTTCGTACAGATGACAGGGATGTCTACGAGGTAGGGGTGATAGCCCGCCGTGCGCCTAGTAGTCCAATAGTGAAAGGGGGATGGAAGAATTAAATCATATAATTCCTGCGCACACTCTCCAAAATGTATCCTGTAGAATACTGAAAGGCTGGCCACCCTGCGCCTGTACTCAAGGCTTGTGCTCCTTGGATTTGGACTTAATAGAGCACGTTGATACCGCTAAGCTACCACTGCTTCGACACATATTATAGAAGATCTCTAGTAAGAAATCAAGACTTAAGGAGGACTTAAATAAGGAACTACAAGCGACAAGTAGATTTAACAAAAGCTTTGATGAATACAGTCGCTTGTACTTGTCATTACACTCTTTTGCATTGCATTACATTCTTTAACATCATACTCTTTGTCTATTGCCTCTTACAATAACTAAGAAAAGTCACATGGTCACCTTACGAAATGAGATATTGCTTTAATAAAGAACACTACCCGACTTTCCGCTAGGCGACATTCAAAATATTAACTCCATAAAGTCGAAAATATTAAACTCTCTGACTTTTTTTTTGTTAAAACTGTACCACGATTTATCTAAAAAGTTTCCAAAGTGTGGCGCCGTAATGCTTCGGAGCCCTATTCTGGATTCCTTTGATTGTTTGTGGTGGCTAAAGTTTGTTAATAAACTCAAAATTTGATCATTTGTGCCGTAAACCGATCAGTATTATACTGTACTAGCTTTTACCCTCAGCTCTGCCCGCATGAATATCGGTTTTCTGCAACATGGGAAATTCCGACACAATTAGACATACATACATATACTCACGCCTTCTTCCCTGGCTCTCCGGCGGGGAATCGAACCCCGGTCTCCCGCCTGACAGGTGGGGGTACTGACCACTATACTACCGAAGAATTGGGGTAGACAGAGACCACTTCTTCCCTCTTGCTACGAGCAAGGTGGCTGTCCGTAGCCCACTTTTCGCCCTCGCGGGACACGAGACGTGTCGGGAGGCGAACCACGACGCCGCCATTTCTAAGGTTCAAAAGCGTTAAAGATCCTTATTGCGTTCCCACGAAAAGGAAGGAAAGGATCGAGGTACACAATTAGAGATTTATATAAAAAGACAAAGAACCACTTTTACTTGAGCTCTCGTACCTTAACAGGAATCAAGCTGTATCTCCAATTCTACTGAATCAATTTTGATGAAAGATGCCGCAATACTTAAATCTTAATAGTACCTGTAAGGCTGTAAGAGTTCAACCTAAATCTATCAGCTGGTTTTTGCGTGAAGCCCGAACAAGTAAACAAACAAACATCGACGGATTTGGTTTCTGAAGTAAATCAATCTGAGTAGTGTTTTTAAATATCTTTGATTTTTGATAATTTGACATTTAACAATTTTATAATAGTATTTCAGTAATCTCATGTTTAAATTTATCGAATTGTTAACTCAAATACTGATTCGATTGTTTTAATATTCGTACGATGGAAACATTTCTTTTTGAAAGTACTTTCAAGTCCTTTTATAAATTATCTATTATTTATCTATAGGTATACTATTATAAAATTGGTAATTGTCAAATTTTGTAAAACAAAGATACTTAAAGAAAAAAGAACCACTTAGATCAACTAATTAATAGTTTTTGAAACCAAATCCGTCGATGTTTATTTGTTTCATTCTTCGAGCTTCACGCAAAAGCCAGCAAGTATTATAGACTTTGGTCAAATTATTATATTCTTAAAGGTATTATTCAAACTTAAATACTGTAATATTTTTCATCAAAATCGGTCCAGTAGAATTGAAGATACAGCTTGAACTCTGTTTTAGTAGCCGCCATCAAGGTACGAGAGCTCAAGTAAAAGTGGTACTAAAGTTTATTTTATATAAATCTATGATTAATTTAGGATTTCCCATGTAGCGGAAAACTGATAGATATATATGTCAATGCGGCACTGATACTAACGCTAAAACACTAAAGAGACAACTTAACATATCGCTTATCCAATAGAACAATGACGTAATTACATTTT
>WUAW01019615.1:7732-20769 GCA_017165845.1 Thaumetopoea pityocampa | reverse complement strand
GCCCCCACGGCCCTGTAGCCAAGTCGAGTGTCGGTCACCGGTGACCCCCACGGCAGCCAACGTGTTAAGGGCTTCTGAAGTCAAATCCGTCGATGTTAGTTTGTTTGTTCGAGCTTCACAAAAAAACAGCGGGTAGATTTTAGTCAAACTATTATAGTCTTTAAAGTACTATTCAGACTTAAATACTGCGGCATGTTTTATCAAAATCGGTCCAGTAGAATTGAAAATACAGCTTGATCCCTGTTTTAGTACTGGCTGTTAAGGAACGAGAGCTCAAGTAAAAGTGGTTTAAGCTTTTTATATAAATCTATTATTGTCTTGGGATTTCTTAATGTAGCGGAAAATCGAAATTCACGTGGGCGAAGCCGCGGGCAAAAGCTAGTACGTTATAAGGCAATCTTTAGACCATTGATACCCAAAATGGTCTATATCGACCCCCAGGGGTCGAGGCTGACGTGCAATGGGTCTACGCCAACTATCAAAAACACATTTGAAGTTAATAAATTTACAACAATATTATATTAACTACGCTTTGGGAGTCTAACCAAAAGTGAAAAACATTACGAATGGTCTACAAGACAAAAAGTTTGAGGATCCTCTGCTTTAGACTAGACAATTATCATTCAGATACCGGCCGGGACCCCACTATATTACGTGACTTCCGTAACACAATTCGCAGAATTCAAATGCCCAGTTAGTTTTTAATAAAATTATTGACAAATACAGGTATACAATAAAATGTTACAGTAGGAAACAACAGTAGAATCTCATTGATCAATTATCTTTTCCATGCTGCGGTGCGCGAGCGCATCCAACTTCAATGTGCCACTTCCGTTCACGCGTCACGCGAGAGGAAGTGGCGAGAATCGCGACTTCCGCACATAATGATCACCCTGTGGACACGCCACTCTGGTCGCTCTACACGACAAAGAGCCAAAGTAAAAGATATTTATAATGAGATCTTTATTGATGCCATATAGTTCCTAGATATATATATAGTCATACTATTATAAAATTGTTAAATGTCAAATTTTCAAAAACTAAAAGATATTTAAAAACAAAGTACTCAGATCGACTAATTAAGGGCTTCTGAAACCAAAGGTGGTCAATATTTGTTTGTTTGGCCGAACTTCGCGCAAAAACCAGCGGATAGATTTTAGTTAAACTGTTGCAGTCTAAAAGTTGGAATAATACCTTACTTAAATACTGTAGTATGTTTTATCAAAATCGGTACAGTAGAATTGAAGATACAGCTTGATCCCTGTTTTAGTAACCACCGTTAAGGTACGAGAGGTCAAGTAAAAAAGATTCTAAGGCTTTTTATATAAATCTATAATTGTGTCGGGATTTCCCATGTAACGGAAAAACGGCATTTACGCGGGCGGAGCCGCGGGCAAAAGCTAGCATTACATAAATAAATCGGGAACCATTAAGGAACAAATTGGAAAGACCTAAATGCAAACATCTCCATGCTTTGAAAGACTGGTTAAACCATCAGTCACAAATGTTTTTAGAAAGTCACCTGAAACTCAAGCCAAATCAGAGTTGATAAAGACACCAAACTAAACATTATCTGAGTATTTTAGAAAACATTACACAATTATTCTTTTTTTTATTTATTAGTTACTTGTCAAGTTTAGTTCTCCTATGTACATTGTTTTCGGGTTACTGAATGGACCCTTAATTTTTATATTGTATTGTTTTTTTTTTGTGGTTGTTACCCCGTAAATATTCAGCTTTTAATAAATAAATTTAAATGGCATTTATAAAGTTTTAAATCAAGTTGTCTTCTCGACATATTTATTTATGGTCAGTGCAATCTGCAATCTAATCTACATTTTTTTTTATGTAACTGAGACATGTTTGACTGAATATCTTTAGAAAATTTTAATTGTGATGTACTAGTATCAATATAGGTGCAGATACTATTTAAATTTTTGTTTGGCCATTCGCCTGTGTGGCGCCGGCATAATGACAAGCTGTGAGAACCAACTAAGGGACTCACTTACCAGGGTAATGACCAGCAGTGTTCAATCAAAATTTACTGTGATCTTCAAGACGCTATAGTAAATTTTAAAACTCCCATTTGGGGCAATTTAACCACTATTGAGAAAAAACATTTAAAATTCTTAAAATCACTATGAAAACTGCCATTGCGACTATTTTTATTGTAGTACTTAAGATTTTGCTGTGTGTGTGGGTGTAATAATCTTTGTTAAAGACAAACTAACAGAATAAATGGCCAAAAATCGGTGCGACGATGAGCAAAGTAAGGAGGAGCATGTTAAGTTGTAACAAAAAATGCAGGAGTTGAGCGAGCGAAGTGAGCGTACCGCAGCAGCGGCCGACGAGTGTCACTAGATAAATAAATAAATAAACAAGTGTCGATTGCCTAAATAGGGCTTTTAAAATATACTATATCCATGGGTTCTTTATGGATTAAAATTTAATTTCAAGTCAATAAGCCTAAGTGTCACTAATCTGCAGAATTACCGTTTATTGTAAAAGGTTGCATAAATTATATATAAAGTGTGTTACATCACTGTCCTGGGATATTAATGCTGGCTTATTGTTAATCTTCACAAATCTACTCAATTTACTAAACTTTACTCAATTTTCAATGTACTCATTGTGAGTCCCTACTGACTTTTACATAATGATATTCATTTTTAGCTAATGATATTCAGTGACCTATAGAAACACTGGCTAAATATCGTTAGGTTACCAATTTGCGATTTCTAAAGGGAGTTGCAGTGAAAAAAGGTTAGTAATCCCAGGGTTACCCTGTGCTTCAAGAACAACTGTATCAGGACATCTTCTATCAACTTGTTCTTTTTGCTGGTGCATAAGTTAATGTAGGTAAGCCACCTCAATCATCCCTCGTGGAGTTTCATCATGGACACCAAGCCTGCCTCGGATATAAGAGTTCATATATGGATGGCACCACATAGCATCATTCACAACATAAGACAATATTATTCTTTAAAATCACTAAATATTTTAAATAGAGATAATATTTCTGTATCAGTAGGGTGAAGCTCATGTAGCGGAAATGCAACATTTATGTGGGCGGAGCCGCAGGCAAAAACTAGTTTTCAATAAAATAGGATAAAAATGTATATAAACCTTAGAAGATTATTTACATAATACTAATATATAATAAAAATTAGTTATTAAAAATTTTCAGTATATAAATTAGTAATTTTTAGTTTTAGTTGTTGATCTAAAATCAAAATTTTCAATTCTTTCTAAAATGTTGTCATAAATCCCATCTTGTTTTAAAAAACACATCAAGTATAAGAATTTTTCTATAGATGTTAACATAAATTGTAAAATTTTTAAAAGCAAAGCTAAAAGAATTTATTTGCTACATATTACACATTAGAATATATTCTTTTAATTAGCATGCTGGCAAGGTTAGTCCATGTGTATGTAATCAGTCATATATGAATGTAACTAACTATTGTTCTTTTCTGATCTATTACCACTCATACTCTAGAAACAGGTACTTGGAAGAAAACCTTTTGGAAAAACAATATACCTACTATTATATCTCATCTAAGCATATGTGCACACCATAAGTATCGGTCTGGATACCTAGATCCTAGTGGACTAACATACAAGAAACTGTAACCCTCTTCATACCAACAGCATCTCACCTTTGCTAGTTGTCAAGTAGATATCAAAGCATACAGGCATGTCTACTTCTCCTGATATCTAATCTACAGACAATAAATGTATGACCAATTGGTTAACACCATTTTTGTTCATTTGTTCAACTTCTAATCATAAACTGCATACAAATGGCAATTATACATAAAAGATGAAGGATGAAAAGATGGAATTGATCAATGGCAGCTTTTTCTTTAACCTAGCAAAATGGCTAGACTCCAGTGTAGACATTAGCACACCCTACTACAGCACATATTAAGGAGTCACCTATCCTATCACCACTGAGGTCGAATATAAGCAATGGGCCATAATCAGATATTGGATACACTAGGAATGTTTATCTATATGTTATGTATTAGAATGTATCTACAAAAATGAGTATAACATTGTCTACTACCCACAAGACAAGGAATCCTAATTTGGGGTTTTTGTAAAACATTACAATGTTGTGATATACAGAGTACAACAAATGAAGAATACAAAACAGCATGTTCAAATGTGTGTGTCAGTGGATGTAGGTGTAATAAGCAGCAACTGCTCTGGTATGAACACTGCTCATCCCAAGAAACAGTATCACTATCAAACTGTACGAAATAAAGAGTTAATATATTGTGGAAACATTTTTCACACACTTTGATCTAGCTCCAAATTAGGATTCCCTGTGTCTTGAGTACTAGACAATGATATACTGATTTCTATAGAAGATATAAACAAATTGTACCTCAAACAATACTAAATAACCACTCAAAATATTTGTCAGTGAGAGAGAGATGATGTTATAAAAAATTAAAAAAGACATGACCATATGCTCTTTTTAATGAACTGAATAATTTTAATGGCTACCCAGCTATAAAAATACAGTCCTTTTTTGTTATAGAATTATATATTATAGGTCTAAATTAAAATGCTTTATACCTCAACCATATGGAGTCCTTCATCCGAATTCTCTTCTATGTTAGATTTGCTATATCTAGCTCTAAGGAAACTACATATTTGTCTAGAAATGAAGAGCGTTATTATAGTGTTAGGGTCTGGGGAAAATTAAACCTAGAAGATACATTGCATTTTAGCCAAAGTATTGCAACAACATAAAATATTCTCTATGATTTTCACTTTCATATCACTGTACCTACATGCTGTGCTGCTAGAGAAATTCATCCTATAAAGGTGTTTTTTGTAGCAAAACAGCCTCTGGCAAACCTACATATTAGGTCAGCCCAGGGTTATTTACTTGAAATAGTGCTATAACAACATAATCCACTACTGAATTATTGTTCAATTTTTGGTTAATAACTAGTGCGTCAATAGTTTTAATTAAGTATTGTCACTACAAGGCGCAGTGGCGATATTACTAATGATAAACCTTGTCTCTTCAACACAACGCCCATTTTAGCGAATCTCTGACAAATATATGAAATCTCCATGGTTAAATAATATCCGTATATTATTTAACCACGAACGTAAGTGGGCAATATTGTAAGAAAATAAAAAGTGAACCACATAAGCTATATTAAGCTGTAACTATGCGAAATATTGATAAAAAGTACATACTCACCCTCTCCAGTCAAACGAAATCAAGTATCCGATTATATCAACACTGTTATAGTCACTTTCTTGTAATTAACAAGAAAACAAACACACTATGTTAAATTTTTACACTGTAAATAAATATTATGCCGAATAATTCGGTAAAAACACTTAGACCGCCGCTATAACCGTGCCACAAATCGAAAATGGCAGCTTTGAATTATGTGTAATATAATCTGACAAATTTGAAAAGTATACAACCTCCACACCCTCACAGTCTATACCCTCGGCACAGTCATGAGTTGTGAGCGTATAGAACCTTGATTATGCTCTTCTAAATTTTGTCGACTAATTATAGTATATAGAGCTAACATAAGAAGATAATTAGCAATTTGTGGAGTTAAAGTAAATAAATATTAAAAATAATAAATGGTAACAATGAGTATTTTTCATTTTGAATAAAAACAGTAATATAACTCAAAACAAAAACATCAAAACTTGAAATAACAAAACGCAAATGTTATTGGTCTCAGTGTAATTTTACTGTAGAGAACTTATTCTTCTTCCTATTCTTGGAGTTATTAATCCCGGCTTCCATTGCCAGGGTCTGCCTTCCTACTAAGTTTCCTCCACTTTGCTCGGTCTTTGACATCCTTAATCGTAAATCCAATGGTTTCCATGTCATTGGTCATTACATCTAACCAGCACTTTTTAGGGCGGCCCCGAAATTGTGCTCTAAGGACAGCCATATCGAGGCATCTCCTACCGACGTAGTTTTTGGATTGGCGTATTACGTAACAGAACCATATCAGACGACTCTCCTGGAGCTTATCTGCTACATCATGTACGCCGAGACTGCCTCGAATATACGAGTTATGCACGCGGTGAGAACGTGTGACGCCACTCATCCATCTCAGCATCTTCATTTCCGTGACGCGAAGCTTCTAGATTGTCTACTCAAGGTTGGCTAACACTCACTGCCGTATAGGAGAACTGATCTGACAATGCCTCTATATATCTGCTCTTTCAGCCTTAGCGGCATTTTACGGTCGCACAGCACTCCAGAGACCTCTCGCCATTTTGCCCACGCTGCGCCAATTCGGGCTTGGATGTCATGATCTACGCTAGGGAAGCGTGCAACACGAATCACAGGTATCTGAATTTTGAAACCATTTTACGGCATTTTCAGAGACTATTCTGATGGTAGATGGATCCGTATTTGCACACGGGTTGCACGGCGTATATTTCGTCTTCGACACATTTATTTTCAAACCGCCGTTCTCAAGTGTGACCTTCCAGATGTTCACCTTACTCTCCAAATGCCCTTCGCTCTGGTTAATGAGTGCTATGTCATCAGCGTACATCAGCAACTATAGAGGCTGATCCTGTATACTCGCAGTGACTACATCAAGCACTATGTTAAACAAAAATGGGCTTAGAGCTGAGCCTTGGTGACCACTTACAGTAATCGTGAAGGGTTTGGTATCACCAAATGCGGTCCTAAGCATAGAAACAGAATCTCGGTATATAGATATATACCGATTTATAGTTGATGACGTTGTCAGAGATCTGACAACGTCAATATAGGCCTCCGGAACACTCTTGAAGCGAAGCACTCACCAGATACACTGACGCGGTATATAGTCGAAAGCCTTCTGTAAATCTAAAAAGGCCACGTAGAGAGATCTCCTTCTTTCCCTGTACGCCTCGGTTAGTGTTCTTAAAGTGATTATCGGGTCCATAGTCCCTGTTCCTTTACGAAACCCATATTGACACTCAGAGATGTTGCACTCATGGCGGAGCCTAGTATGAAGTATGCGTTCGAAGAGCTTCATAGTACGGCACATGATCTTAATACCTGAGTAGCTACCACACTCCTACACGCTACCTTTGCCTTTGTATAAGGAGCGATCACGCTGTATCGTCACTCATTAGGCATCATTCCCGTAGTGAGAATGCGGTTAAACAGATCAGCTAACAGGACCACACCATATTCGCCCATTACCTTACACACCTCCATAGGGATGTCATCAGATCCCAAAGCTTCCCGATTCTTCATGTGTCGAAGGGAATCGCGTACTTCGTCACCACTATAGGTGCAACAAGTCCCAACTTAGGAGTCGGTTCAGAAAGAAGGTTATAAGGGTGCTCGAAACTAGACCGTGTCTTGTCGTCTGTCAACTACTCGATTAACTAGTTAAATTCCTCAATTAGTTATCGTGTGCAACTCTTTATACTGACAACATTGTGAGCGTGTAGACAGACATTACGATAATTACGATGCGATATATATGGGTCGACTCAACGATTTTGGATGGTACATCTCGACGTGTATCGTGTTTTCGGAACTAATGAACCAATTCAAAAAAAATTTACTGGTAGAAAGTTACATTATTCCTGAGTGATAGCTCGGTTAATATGCAAGATATAAATATAATTTATGGCATATAATTATATTTATATCTTGCATATTAACCGAGCTATCACAATGTTTGTCTAGCTAGACGGAAAGCAATTACGAAGAAATTATGGCGCACGCCCGGGAGGGTTTCCGATAAGAAGTCTACGTAAGCGGATCAGCGGGCAACAGCTGGTGGTGTATAAAGTGATAAATAAATAAACAATAATAAATAGGCCTATCACTCATTATCATGCGCATTCTAATATCAACGCACTTTAGATTTCAAATTACAGAATAGACCACAAACTTATTTTAGCGGACGATAAATAATCGAACGTAGATTTGTATTACTCAACTACCTTTAGTTTTCATCGCGTTTTATAATACGTTGATACGAACGTCACGACTATCCCAATTACTTTTTGGACTATCTGCTTAGCCGTCTACGATTTGGTCAACTAATCCATCCAAAAATCATAAACGGTCGACGAGTTGTACATACATCAACGGTTGATTTAACTTAATCCACAGACTAAAAAGTCTGAACTAAGGAACATAAACTCTCCGAGTGGTCTGAACATAGTCCCGTAACGCTCATCGCTACATCTGTCAAATTTATTTTTGATTCAATTCCCTTATCACATGCGTTCGAAGCGTAGTGGTCAATTCCCTTATTGTCTACGATTTCATATATTTACAAATATCTCAAAGATACCTACGTTTACTTCTGTTTTTTATCAAATAAAAATGAATAATATAATTACTGTAATGGCTCCAGTAAACATAGCAGTTATAAAATACTGGGGTAAACGGGACGAGGAATTAATATTACCGTTAAATGATTCTGTTAGTGCTACATTTGATACCAGTGTTATGTGTGCTAAGACATCAGTATGTACAAGACCAGAGTTTACGGACGATGAAATATGGTTAAATGGAAAGAAAGAATCGTTTTCTACCCAAAGGCTACAAAATTGCCTTAGAGAAATAAAATGTAGAGCTGTTAGCGAAAACTCGGTCCCAAAAGATTTTCTCCAGTGGAAAGTTCACGTATGTTCTGAAAATAATTTCCCTACAGCTGCGGGATTGGCATCTTCAGCTGCGGGATATGCTTGTTTAGTGACAGCGTTGGCGAAACTTTACAAGGTGAAATCTGACATTAGTTCCATAGCACGATTGGGGTCAGGGAGTGCATGTAGAAGTGTGTACGGAGGTTTTGTGCAGTGGCACGCTGGTATTAACCCTGATGGTTCTGATTCTGTTGCTACTCAAATAGCAGATTCTACACACTGGCCAGAAATGCGGGCACTCATCCTTGTTGTGGGTGAAACTAAGAAAAAGACTAGTTCTACTCTTGGAATGAGAATATCAGTGAAAACATCAGAACTACTGAAACATAGAATATCAGACTGTGTACCAAAGAGAACTAAAGATATAATCACAGCAATCACAGAAAAAGATTTTCCAAAATTTGCTGAAATAACAATGAAAGACAGCAATCAATTTCATGCTATATGCTTGGATTCATACCCCCCATTTACATATATGACAGATGTATCTTATTCTATAGTGGAATTAATACATAAGTATAATGATATATGTGGTGAAATAAAAGTTGCGTATACTTTTGATGCTGGACCAAATGCTTGCTTCTACCTTCTCGAGAAAGAAGTACCTAATGTAATCTCATTGATTAGATATGCATTTCCATCTTCTACTCCCAATAAGTTTGTGACGGGGCTTCAAGCTGAAGAAGAATGTTTAAGTCCAAAGTTATTAAGTATTTGTGAACCCCAGGGAATAGATTTGATAAAATATTTGATTCACACCAAAATTGGTGATGGACCGACTGAAGTATTAAATGGGTCACATCTTTTAAATGAAAAAGGATTGCCTCGGGCAATGTGAAAATTATAGAAACTAATGCTATCTGCTCTCTATCAGGGATTTATATTAGGTAAGGGTGGAAGGGGGAGGTTATTAGAAGAAAAATGACTATAAACCATTTGTATCACTATAAATTTTGAATGTTAATTCAAAGAGCTGAGAATCTGACTGACCTACAGTGGAAACACAATGAAAACTTCAACAGAATCAAGAAACTGGCATTGGATAATCATCAGTCTTTGAGAGTTGGCTCAAGAGATAAACATCTTTTAAGTCTATTCATAACATTGTTATATTAGGCATGAAATACATCATCATATCGCTCATCCAATAGAACAATGACGTAATTACATTTTTGCAATTTATCAGAAGCATTTCAGTTTAAAATTATATTATACCCATTTTGTAAATCATATTGAGGGTTTACTGCGAAAACCTGCTAACCTACATTTTTGGCAAAAATGAGTTAAATACACCAAAATTTTTCTTTTTTTTAGCTCTATATACTAGTGAAACCCGCTAAGCGGTACGTTAAATACTTTAGTAGATCATGATAAAAACAGGTTAATAGAACAAAGTGTCCAATACTCAATTGCAAAAATATCATAAAGGCCATTGCTAATAACTACTGCAATAAAATTACACGTAAAAAATAATTACGGTCCGTGGTCCTTATCATCTTTTTATTGTTTTAAAATATTAACAAATGTTTTATATATCTTCAATAAATTAAATATAAAAGGCGTGACTGAATGTATGTTTGTAGTATGTATTATGGTCTCTGCCAATCCTTATTGGCCTGAGTGTATGTATGCATGTATGTAATAATTATAAAAACTGATTATAATGGTGATAAAACTATGTAATTAATATACATTGAGCTTTTAACTCTTTGTACTTTTGATTAAATTTCATGAAAGTCAATAAATATTTACAGGTAAAACCGGTTAACTAACTTCTTAGTGGCACTAATGCATAAGTTCCCTCGTTTTGGATTGTTTATTACTTGTAAGATGCATTATTTTATCCGAGCTATATTATTTTCAATATAAATCGCATGATACATCATTAATCTTGTGTTTAGCGCATTTTAGCAATATTCATGTAAAACTGACTAACTGTACGACCTCACTCATGAATCTCCTTATTTCATGCACTTTTATCACACGTATTTACTTAGATTGCACAAAAATAAAATCTTTATTAAATAACCTAACTTGTGAGTACTAAAATATCTGAGGCCTACTACAATTATAGCATTTTTATTAAGTATGAACATTAAAAACGCAATAACTCAAAACTAACTTGATTGCATTTAGCTGGTTTTCGCAGTAAACCCTCGATATCAATTATCATGAGTTTTCATAATTTATTTATAGATTATTATTAATAATTTGTGCATTCTCGAAAAAATCCATATTAAACAACAAATCATCCAAATTAAACACAAAATAAAATTTTAACTTTTTTGCAATTACGTCATTATTCTATAGGTGAGCGATATGTCTGTCTAGTTCAGGAGCACAATTTTTCAAAAAAGTCCTGATTCCCTGAGAAAACAACAGAAAGATATGACTAAATTTTAATGTTTGCAAGCTACAGATAACCTAATCAGAATGGATGAACCATAAATTGTTCCATATTTCGCTTATTTGTTGATAGATGATATCCTAATTATATATGTTGGCTGTCAGCTCCGTGAATTTCGGTTTTCCGCTACATAGGAAATAAACCCCAAATGTTGGAGGAAGCTGTCCATAATGCAACATTTGATTATTAGCGTGCACAAATGCACAGACAAATAGAGACAATATTTCTAAAAACTATATTTTTGGCTCCGGTAACATAGGTACAATCTGTATGGGTATTTTTTTAAATATTCATTGTACAGACACGGCTCGTTTACGATTATATTATATGTATAGATATGTTCCTTGTGTTCATATAAACTTGCGGTCATCGTTTTAAGTAAAACAGTCAACAAAAGTTTTAGCCAAAACGACCGAAGTGAGTTTCTAGAATATCGCATATTATTTCAATTAACTTTATTATTTGTGGACCAATTGGAATAACTACAACCTGTATAGATGGTTTTTTGAAAAAATATTCATTGTACAGACGGCTTCCTTACGATTTTATTATATGTATAGATAAAGCCTTAGACCACTTTTACTTAAGCTCTCATACTCGTGGCTACTAAAATAGGAATCAAGCTACTTCAACTCTGCTGAATCAATTTTGATGAAATATGCTGTATTTAAGTGTGAAAAGTACTTTTCAAGACCAACAGTTTGATCATATTTTTTACAAAATTTAACAATTTTTGTTATACACATTCTATCATAGAAAGTTTTAAGTTTTGTTATATTGCAAGTGATTATTATTTAGCAAAATTATAGTGACGAATTTGTAGCGGTACAGGGTATCACTAATAAAAATTTGTATATTTTAGTCATAAAAGGAAGACGTATTGAAATTATTTTATTTACATGATAATATCACATGAATACACATTAACTTAAATACAACTCTTTACATCCTTTCAACAAGTACCTTAAATCTAATCTTATGAGGAGATCTTAATGAAAACACTAAATTATCCAATAACATCTCATTTATTTTTATCCCTACAATTGAGGAAGAATAGATGTAGTACAAAAATAAATGAAACTACCCTAAAGATATTATCGTGCAGAGACCGAAACCTGCCAAACTCTGATGATGTTATCAGAGTAACCTGCAAAGAGGGTTTGACCATCAGTGGACCATGCTAAGGAAAGGCACTGTGGTGGATCTGATTTAGAAGACTGGTTCTGGTTAATGATTTCTGGCTTGAGTTCCTCAACCATCTCCTTGCTTTCCAGATCCTGAGGGAGAAACACAATGGGTTAATGGTGTAGTATAAAAATTATTCTTGGTAGTTCTTTTATCATATGGGTTTATAAAATTAGTCTACTAACTCCCCAGTTACTCACATTTATGGAAAACTGATCATCTTAACATGCCTCATTTTATCCCTCTGTGATACAAAACAACTTACCCAAATTTTGATAGAAGGTCCAAAGGCAGCACACAGCCAGTATCTATTAGGTGAGAAGCACAATGATGTAATTATGTCATTGTGGTCCAAAGTGTGAAGGTGTTTGCCATCATTCAGGTCCCAGAGCATAGCCTTCATGTCCTTGCCACCAGATGCACACAGGGAACCATCGGGAGAGACAGTCACTGTATTCAGATAACCAGAGTGTCCAAGGTGGTTGATTTTGAGCTTGCAATTGGTAAGATGCCAAACCTATGAATAAAAATCAGCATTATGTTAAACTGTTTAATAACAATGTTTTGACAGATATATTTTTTAATCAATCATTTTTTAAAAAAGTTGAATTTATGGTCTGTATGTTCTGAGGTCACATCTAAAATCGATGTGCCTAAATTGATAGCATCAAAATTGTAGCTATCTCATTTTAGCATTTGACATTAGAAAAAGATAGTGAGACTAATTTAGTTCTGTTATCACACAATTATCACCAATATCAAGTTAATAATGATG
>WUAW01019595.1:5919-28022 GCA_017165845.1 Thaumetopoea pityocampa | reverse complement strand
TCTTACGACTCCCTGGGAAGTGAGGGGGTGGTGACCATGGTATTCTAAAGCCGTCACCACACGGCAGTAAGAATACGGAAATAAGATTATTAATAATAAATATAAATAAATAATAAAAAGGAAAAAACGTATCCCAAAAATACTGAAACTTATTTTCGATACTCCTGAGACTGAGAGTAAGGTCCATGACATATAGGTCAACATAGGTCAATTGTAGGTTACTATCAGCCGCGATGCCGCATTTTTCCATATAAGCTTTAAATGTAATGATTTTAACTTACCAAATGGCTGTGGATGACACTGGAAACTTCACAACGTCATCTGGCATCTCATGCAAGTCGACAGTGGAGTCAAATTTAAGTTCTAGTCTATCGGAAGGTTGTGATAGTACGTCGGTACACTCGTCCACCTCCACAATAGCCGAGAGATCAAAACTGGGATCGTTCACTGAGATCAGCGTTTGCATATTCATAACTTGAGTCTGTAATAATGTGTATGCAAAGAGAAAATTAGTGAATGTATCGCTTATTATAAGTAGCCGTATCCTGAAGGAATATTCGGTAACGTTCTTATAAGTCAGTGGCCCAATTTTTCATAATAGTAAAATGCTGCTGGTAGTGCTCTACTATCAGCCTCTTCTTAGATGATTTATTTATATTAAATACACAGAATTCTAGTGTCGATAAAAGTTTTGTTCGGGATTCTTGATGATTAACCAAAAACAGTATGTCGACCCCAAACAATTTTAATTTCAAAAGTATACATGTATATATTGTAGGTTAACGTGTGTCACTCTCGACGGCCCGTTCCGTACTGGGGTTGCGCGCGGGGCGTTTCGCTGCGCCGGAGCACGTTCGCGGTGTTCATATTTCTTTTACTAAACAGTTTTTTTATAATATAAACCTTCATTATTTTGCTATTGTAAGAGAATATTTCAGAGCCTCGCGTATCGTTGACATTATCTTATTAATGTCAGACTATAAACATCAGGTTTTTTTTTCCAAGAACCTACAAAGATCTGTTTTCGGAACTGTTTTATTTTTATAAATTGGAAAGTTTCTGCCGNTGTAAGAGAATATTTCAGAGCCTCGCGTATCGTTGACATTATCTTATTAATGTCAGACTATAAACATCAGGATTTTTTTCCAAGAACCTACAAAGATCTGTTTTCGGAACAGTTTTATTTTTATAAATTGGAAAGTTTCTGCCACTTATTTCATGAGACCTCGTCTTCATATCCGAAGGTTTAGGGTTCAATTCCCACCTGAGCATGTTTATATTTCCATGTGTTTCGGAAGGCGTATAAATCGTGATTCCCTTTTGGTATGTTAATGACACTGACTAGTTACAGAAGGGCTTCAGAAGGATTATAGGAATGACATCAGACGGCAATGGATTTCCCGAACCACAATGACAGCAGACTCTGATGGAGGACGGAGGGACGAAGATAACTTTTGAATAAAGTAGAACCATACCTTCAAATTATTTATAACGGAACGTAATTGTTCAATTTGAGCGTCTCTATCAGACAATTGCTTCACATAAATAGTTTTCTGTTCTGTGAGTCGCGTCCGTAACTCTATATGTTCCCGTTGCATGTCGTTGAGTTGTGACAACCAGTGTTGATTTTCCGCTTTGTACGATTCCACCTATTATAGATTGAAGTAAAATCAGTTTTAAAATCAAATTATTTAAGTAGATTTCTTATAAAAAATACTCACTTCATGACAATGTCGTTCCCCGAGCTGTGAATTCAGTTGTTCCATTTTTGTAAGCCTTTCTGTAGCCAGTTCTTTCCATCTTTCAGCTTCAGTTTGATATGTTGTTCTAAAATAGAAAAAAAACAGTTTAACACTTGAGCTCCATTTAATGGTAAGAGTCCTCTGTTAATTGTACGTAATGGTGTAGAATCAGTTCCAATAGGTGTTTTATGGGACGTTTTAGAGTTACAACTGAAAAATGTTATCATGTACGGAAATGGCGCACATACGTTATTATCATGAAATGCACTCGTTACTATAATATCAATTACTTTATTATTACAGAATCAAGTCATACTAACAAATTAGATTTGCATTCATCTAGTTCACTTTGTAATTTAAAGCATTTATCTTCGTACTCGGAAATTTTCATTGTATATTTAGTTATCACTTCTTTCAGTGCTTCTCCGTTGGTAATGCTTGCCTCACTGCCTCGCCTATAACAAACATGCTCTTATGGTTATACGTCAAATGATAACAGGTTATCTAACAAAATGATGAATGATTGATGACAAATTTTAAATATAGTGTATACCACACTATAGTGCTAAAAATTACTTTCTTAAGAAATGACAATACCTGTCCAATTTTGATTGTAACTCCATAATTTTTATGTGTAACTCTTTCACAACTTTCATGTATTCTTCCCTTTCATTGTTTATTAACTGTTTATATTCTGTGGTTATAGAGTCTTTATCTATTTCTAATTGTTTAAGAGCCAATAAAAGAGATTTATTGTCCCCATTTACAGTATCTCTAATTCTATTGGCTTCATTTACATGTTTAATCTTAAATTCATTCAATTGTGTTTTCAGTCCATCTATAGTTGATCGCAATTCCTCGTTGAAATTCTCTTTTCGAATATTAGAATCTGTGAGGTCTCTTATATTAGCGGTAAATGCCTGTTTTTCTTTATTTAATATATTAATTTCTTGATCTCGTTTATCAGCTAAATTCTGTATCTTCGATAATTCTTTACATGTTCTATTAAGTTCCAGTTTAATACTTTCAATTTTATTTTTCAAATCTGTTACCAATTTATCGTCTTCTGTTTGCACAAAATGATGTATTTTGTTTAGCTCACGAGATGTTGTTTGTATATAGGCATCAACAAATTTTGATACTTCTTTATTTTGCTTAGATTTGTCACTTAAATTTATCGTATGTGGATTATTTTTGTGCAATGATTTCTTGAGACTTTTGGTGACTTTCAATATTTTAGGTTCAATCAGTGTTATAGTTCGATTTCCTAAAACAGTTTAATTTACATCGTAAGATTTTTATACAGTTTTGATTATTTAAAAGTTTAACTTACTTACTGGCACTACTTGATTCATCTTCACTAGAAATATCCTCTGGTTTAAAATTAGTGATGTGAATATCGCCGCACTCAGATTTATTTTTTTTAATATCTTTAATGTTAATCTTTTCAAAACCTTGATTCACAAGAATAATTTTCTTTTCTAATTCATTACAGCGTTTGATTGCTTTATCGCGAGACTCTTCTAAAGTTTGTAGTTTTTTATTTATATGTTCCAATTCTCGTGCATTTGCGGATTCCTAAAACATATGTATAGCGAATTATGTAAGAATTATAAAATAATATTAAAAGTAATTTATACTTACCATCATTATATATTTCAATTTATGGGAACAACTATCCTCTTCCAACAAACATTTATTTTTACTAATATCTAAGATTTGATCAAAAATACTGTGTTTAGTTATTAAATTAGCTTGTAAGTCTTCAATTTCAGAAAGCTTTTCTGTTACAGCGCGTTTTTTCCGAAACAGTTCTTCCAGATTATTTAAGTAATTTTCTACTGATGTAAGAGGTAAGCTACCCTGATATTGATTTCTTAATGTTTGCATAATCTCGTGCATATATCTACAAAACATTATTATTAAAAAATGTAATTATATAATTCATTAAAAGGATGCACACGTAATAAATTTTGTGTACCTAAATTTAGATTCGTATCTCATTATGTAAATATCAAAACTTTTCTGATGGGATTCAAGCATTTCTTCGGCATCTACTCGTAAATTCTTTTCTTTCATTAATGCAATATTCAGTCCTTCTATCTTCTTGTGATATTCTGATGCTTGTAAATGAGCAACAAGTATTTCATTACTTAGCCTTTAAAATAAAATAAAAACCTAATTAATATTTTGTGAACACATTATAAACCGCAATAGATCTACAAATATTGATACAGAATTAATAATCTTAGTTAAAACATTCAGTATCAACAACCTGGAGGTCCCGCGAGAACTGGCCGATGAACATACCGCAGTACTATCAACAGTGTGCCGCGATCCGATCGACGTTTAATTTGTACCTTTGTAGCCGATTTACACGTACTAAGCAGTCCAGTAATTAAATAAATTGAAACTTAATTTTAAGTGACATTTTCAATACTTAATATTATTTAAACTCTAGTTCACCCAAGACGAGCACTCAACAGTCATGAGGTCAGTGATTGATATTAGATTAGATTAGAGTAATCTTTATTACAAACTAATAAAATATACATTTAATAAGCAAGAAATAGAAAGTGTACATCGGGCGGTCTTATCGCGATATGCAGTCCCTTATAGACAACCTTTAGATCAAGGATCAGCAACCTTTTTTGGCCGCGGTTCAAAATCAACCAAAATGTGAGCATTTCAGGGACGTTTGAGTCAAATATATTTTTGTATTTTCCAAATCTTTCCGCAATTTTGGAATTTTACACTTTATTTTCGGAACTAAAGTTGTTCACTTAAAATTATCAAATGGATTACTCGATGTCCCGCGGCTCGTAGGCCATAGACCGACCCCTGCGTTAGTTATTGTATTAAGTAAAGTGGAGGATGAAATAATTTGCGACGAAAGAATACCTAAAATACTGTGGGTGAAAACTACGTAAGTAGCAGAAATGAATATGGCGAAAGTGCAACTTCGCATCATGATGAACTAGTAGAAGATGGCATGGATGGATGGCATGGCATGATCATGGATGGCAGAATAATCTTTAAATTATTTATTATTTCGTTGCCGTGGAGGTCAAGGAGTCAAGCTACAGATTTTATGAAAATGAGTTAAGTACACAAAAGCATATTTTTACCTTCAAAAATACCGTAATCGATGGGTTTGAGCTACAAAAATCCATATTTAATATGGATTTTTATAGTTAAACACATCGACTACGGCACTTTTTATCGTAAAAAATGCTTTTGTATCCTTAGCTCGTTTTCATAATATATGTGGCTTGACTCCCTTGACCTCCACGGCGACGATTTGTTCAAAGCTGTCGAGTGATTAGCCACACACACCATCAAAAAAATAGACAAAATTATATTCTACTTATTTATTTGAACGCTAGATTTTAACTTTACTTATATTTTAAACGCAAAAAAATCACCTAAAAATTAAATTAAAATTTAATTACTTGATCACTTAATAATTGGTATAGATTAGGGCGCAACAGCCCCGTGCCCAAATGAGAACTCGCAGAATTAGTTTTATTTTAAATTGTGACCGTGGTTTCGTCACGCTAACTTCAACCGTGACAGTTATAAACTCCTGTCTATCCAAATATTGTTGACAGTAATGCGTGGAGAGACTAACAGTCTCACTATTGCCGTCTGCCTGTTCATCAGTCCTCCGTATTTTTCGTGAAATTCCTATTCAAATATTCTAAGCACACAGCGCTGATATTATACTCGCCACAAAAATATGCATTAAACCAATTTATTTATTTATTCTTATTGTACACAAACATGTAAATATAATACATTTGTAAATAGAGAAAAAAGATGTACAAAGGCGAGCTTAACTCAAAAATTAAGTTTTCTTCCAGCAATCCTTAGAGTGCAAAAGTATTTGAGACTAGAAGGAGAATAGAATCCAGTGTACTAGGTACAGAAGCATACACAAACATCATTATACAAATACCAAAACTTACTAAAATACATACATACATACATATATTGTTTTGAGAGAAAGTGCTCCTTAGCTCTTTCCTTGAAAACACTCAGAGAAGAGCTATCCCGAATAGAATGAGGAAGTGAATTTCATAGGCGTACCGCAGGCACAGTGAAAGCCTCACTGTATCGACTGAATTTATGTTGTGGGATACGCAAGAGAAGAGAAGAGCATGAAAAACTTCTTAGGATTACTTCCCAACACTTAAAGTGGGGATCTAGTGGTTGTTGTTGATAGAGATTCAAAGTCATTACTTGATAAACTTAATAAAAAATAAGGACATTTACAAGTTCTCATAAATAGGTACTTGAACAGTTAAATAAAACAGGTAAAAAGAAGATAATTACAAAAAAATCACGTGGTAGTTACAGTACACGTTTTCTTCCGTCGTTCCCAGTAAAAGACTCGACTCGAGTAGATACGTCCGTCATATTACAGCATCATTTTTAAGAGGATGAGCTTACATTGCAGCTGAAGGCAAACAGTTCGAACATTCGTTGTAAAATAACCTTGTACGTCTGATGCAATTAAAATCATAACTGAAGAAATCCAATTACTGAATTTTAATTTAAACTTGCGCCTAAACGCTTCCTCTTGTCCGTATACTTGATGAAGTTACCTTGCAATAATGGCTTTGTCGTCACTTGTCGACTGCAGATCTAAGATTTGGTGCTTAAGCATATTAATTTCAATATCGCTGCTCAGCTGTCGCTCTCGTCTGTCCTGGAGCTGTTGAACAATGTTTGTTTACGGGTGAGGACTCGAACCGGGAACAGTTACTGAACGTCACGTATAAAGTAAGTGGCGCGGGCACCTGCAGCAGCGCTGTGTCCAACTGGCCACCGATGCGTTGGCACTGTCCTTTCAGTGTTTGGTTATCTTCGGTCATTTTCTTCAAACGATCTTTTATAAAGTCTTCTTCTTCATAATTTGACGAAGATAAAGTTTTATCGCTTCAAAAATAAACATTATAAGTGAATACTATTGGCAGATAATTTAATAATACTAACAACAAGCGAGAGCATTGTGTCCGGGGGTGGGTGTGGGACGTAACGTGAGTGATGTACGGTACGTGATGGGACCCTCTGAGGGTGCAACTGATCGTACCGTTTAAAGCCCAGTGATACCTCTCCGCCTTTAAAGCACTCTTCAAATGATGCCCTCTTGTCGCTTCCTGCGTGCGACGACTTCAGGGGCCATTAATGTGTCAACGTTTGCTCATTTTATCCATGTTTTCAACATTGTGTCGGACAGGCGCCATAGTGGGAACTATACCATATACCGTAATCCTGAGTACCCAGTGCACTAGCAACGCAACCCAATAGCCTAGCCCAATTTCCATTTCCTATAATAGTTCCGCACTGGTCGGAGAGCATTCGTATAGTGTATACAGTAATAACAGTCGGATGGTGTCACATTACATGTACGTAATGTGACACCCTCGTGTCATGTCATATTAAATTGTCAAAAGGGCCGCTTCGTATTAACTTCAGCCCCCATGCATCCCATATATAAGTTGGGGTCACTATTGGCCCCAGGTTTATGTCCTTTGACAAACATAATAATAAGAATAAGCCCACAGGACAGCTTGTGGCGAGTTGTTGGGTGTAGCGAACCAAATCGCGACCCAAATCCCAGGGAAGGTCCTGTTCTTCATGTCCGGCTTGCCTTAACCGGCCGACTAGAGTGAAAACTGACGAGGAACAGATCCCCCACCTCTGGCTTGCCTCCATTGGCCGGCCAGAGTGGAGTCGTGAGAGCATTATACTCGAGAGTGGATGTGGAACGTAAGTGGTGAGTGGGCAGTACGTGATGGAACCCACTTAGAAGGGTGCAAGTGATCGTCGAGTTAAAGCTTGGTAACACCTCTCAGCCCCTAAGCCACTCTTCAAATGTTGCCCTTTTGTCGCTTCTTGCGTGCGACCGTTTCGGGGGCCCATTAAGGGTTTGGCAGACGCCATAGTTCCCTCCATAGTCTTGAGTAAACTGTTCACTATCACATTAACCCAATAACCCATTCATTTTTAGCTCCTTTTTCGTATAATAGCCCTGCACTGACCGGGGATTGTCCTTGCGTGCATTCATATAGTGCACACAGTGATAATCGCTGGATGGTGTCACATTACATATATTAAATTGTCAAAAGGGCCTCTGCGTGTTGGCTTCGGCCCCACGCATGCCTTATAAAAGTCCGAGTCACTATTGGCCCGAGATTTATGTTCTTTGACAAACATAATAATAACTATATCTTACAAAAGTTTTGATTGTTGCTCCTGTAGTTCTAGGTTCCTTTGTTCTAGAATACTTAAAGCTTTATTTTTTACTTCTATCTCTTCACACACTTGATTTAATTGTTTTTGAATTATTGTTTGCTCCGTTTTAGACATAACACTTGATAATATATCATTGTATATATCGCCTGAAATAAAATACAAAATCAGTAAAAATCAATGTTTAAGACCTCTCAACCTACATGTTCTCAATTATTACAAAGGATTTAAAGAGTTACCTATATTATCTATTTGATTAATTTCTTCTCTAATTTGATCCAAAACATCGTGCTTAACTTGTTCCAGGCGCTGTAATAAAGTCATTGTTGTGTGATGATTTCGAATTTCATTTTCTACAAATTTCGTATACTTCATATTTAAATCATTTAATGTTAAATTTTGTTTCCAAAATATTTCAACAGGTATTGAGGAACGTAATTTGTCTGTTAAATTTACCACAGAAAGCAATAATTTTTGTATTCGTGTTTCGTAGTCTGAAGCTACAATTAGGGCATCTTTCCTGAAGTCTAATATTTCATTTTTCATATTTTCATTTAATGTCCTTATGTATTTATAAGATTCTTCTAAATAAGAACATTTTCTTTGTAAATAATTTATGCTGTCGGTAGCTACCAGTCCTGGTGAAATATTGCCGCTGTCATCCTCTTCTAGTTGCAACCGCCCTCTTAAATTTTCAATTTCTGCTTTATATTGCTCCTCTTGGATTGCCCATTTATTGTGGTCATCAGCGGCCTGAATAGTCATCGACGACATTTTTTCAAACAATAAATTAAATTTTGTTTGGAAATATTCTAACACCTGTCTGATTTGTGCCTCGTACAAATAATTACCCTTTTCAAGATAATTCTCAATTCCATTTTTATCATAGACATCAACTTGTTTTAATTCTTTATTTGATACCCACGAACCGTACTCCAAATATTCTTCAAACTCTTGATGACATGAATATTCTTCAGTATCTTTTTCTTTACTTTTGTTTTCAATTTCTTGTAATTTTTGTTCAAAATCTGTTGATTTTTTTATTTCCTTGTGTAGTTGATCCATTACGTCAAAAGTTTCTTTTCTATGATATAATTAGAAAAATAAAATATTAATTATAATTAAGAGTAGCTTGTATTTGTATGCGTAAAGTAAAGTTAATCACCTGGCTTCATGAAGTGCGGTGAGCAAAGCATCTTTACCGCCTAAAGCCGCCCGCAACTCTAAAATTGTCGACATATGTGGAGAAAACCAACCTGCCGAATTCCTCGCTTCTATAGACAATAATACGGCTTCTAAGCTTGGGCATTTTAATGTTAGTATACCTGATGATGTATTACCTATAAAATTAAGACATTTCTAAAAATATGAATAGGTTTTTTTTTTGTTTTATATTGAATAATTCATATAAATTGTTATATAAATATATATGAACATACTATTATCCTTTAAAACATTCAGTATTTCTTGAAGACCGTCTCGCAAACCTTTATTTTCCTCGATTATCGCTTCCATTTCCTTATCATGGTACAATTGTCGGTGATTGTCAGAATTTTCACTGACTTGCCTAAAAGGTTAGTTTATTTTAATTTAAATTTTATCAAAATAGGAATAAATGCAAAGTTATAGTACTTACTCTGAAGTTTTTTCATGTTTAGAATTACTATCTGAATCTTGTAATCTGATTATTTGTTCCTTATCATATCCTAGCTTATTTAGAATATTTTCCATCTTGGTAATTTTCAAATTCAAATTTCGATTGTTTAGTTCTAACGTAATAATATTGTTTTCAAGTTTCTTTAGTTCTTGATTTAATTCTGAATTCGTTTGTTGTAATTCATTATAGTTTTTCAAAATACCTGTACTTTTAATTTTTGTATTTTGAGGTACATTTAATTTTCGCCTGTAAAAATATCATTAGTATTTTGTATATTTGAATGGTAATGGCAGGGAGATACATATGATATCAAGGATGAAGGCAGCCTATTAACTACACCATCACCAAGTACGACAACAAGTATTGACGGCGAAGTTGCAGTTCTCAAATAGTTAACTTATATATAAAATTTAGTTTAATCATATGTATAACTAGCTAATACCCGCGGCTCCGCCCGCGTGAATGTCGGTTTTCCGCAACATGGTCGACACAATCACAGATTTATATAAAAGGTTTATGAACCAATTTTACTTGAAATCTCGTACCCAAGCGGCAGCTACTAAAACAGGGATCAAGCTGTATCTTCAATTATACTGGACCGATTTTGATAAAACATGCCTCATTAACTAAGTCGGTATAGTACCTTTAAAATTCTAATAATTTAATCAAAATCTACCCGCTGGTTTTTGCGTGAAGCCCAGACAAACAAACGAACAAACGTCGACGGATTTGGTTTCAGAAGCCCTTAATTAGTCCATCTGACTAGTTTGTTTTTAAATATCTTTGATTTTTGAAAATTTGACATTTAACAATTTTATAGTATGTATATAGATTAAACTGAATTTCCTCAAGTAGAAAATTTCCTTGAGTGACACTATTTAAGCAAAGTTTCTATTCTGATAATCTGTTTAATTATGGTTTAAATATGAAATGAGTATGTTATTTAAATTATTTATTATTTTAAATATTGCTGAATTTGCATTACGAATCTAACATGGACAGTCTCTAGATTTTAAATAATTTGGGCAAAATAATTGAGTACGAACTTTATAAAAATTTGATTAAAATCCATCCTTATAGACTATTTAAGCAATTTAAAAAAACGGACTAATTTTACAGTTGTTTAGAGAATTCTATACACACATGCACATATGAAACTATGTTTTCCTTTTTGTCTTTAAGTTACTTTTTCACGATAGGTAAGCAAATTGTTTCTAAACTGGATTTTCTATAAAAAAAAAATATAATCACCATTACCACCATAAAGTTATTTCGAGCAAAGCTGCGGGATTCAGCCAGTCATAAATACAAAAATACTTACCGCAATGTTTCATTTTCAAGTTGTAAATCGTTAACTAATTCGTTAAGAGTATTTACATCTTTAACTAAATTTTTAATGCCTTCATCTTTAAGTTTTAATTGCCGTTTCTTATTTTTTATACCCTCGAGTAAAGCTTTTATTCCTTCATCTGATTGTAAAAGTTGAATTTGCGATGTGAGTTCTGTTAACTGAAAGCCACGATTTAAATTTGATTTGATACCTAAACCATTGGAGCATTCCTTTCTCGATCCTTGCCACCACATCATACTTCAACTTACACCGTTCCCTTACCACGTTATTTATCAATCGATCACTCAGTCAATTTCGTAGCACCCTTAATCGACGAAAGTGTATGAAAAGATGTATGGATGTGGATAAGGCGAGAGATCCTGACATACATTGTCAGGATCGTAATATGTGTGGCAAACTGTGGCCTCTGCCCTATATTATGGAATATTAGCGTAAGTGTATGTATGTATGTAAGTATGTATGATACCCAATTTTTATTTTGCAGCTCTAAGTGCAATTCAAATATTTTTTTTAATAGTATTTCATAAAAACTTTTACCTCTTTTTCTCTAGCTGTGACCATTTCTTCGGAACTATGTAAACTGATAGTTAAACTTTTAACCCTTTTCTTTAACTTATTAATAATTGTTCGTTCTTTACCATCATCACTTTCATTATTTGATTCAGTTAGAGAATTTTCTGGAGGTTCTTCTAATATTTGAGCTTTAAGATGTTTATTTTCTGCTCTTAACAAATTGATTATATTAACCGATTCTTCTATTTTACTAGTTGCTTCTAAAAGTTTATCCTGTAGTTCCTTAATTTTATTTTGTTCTAAATTGGAATTCTATGAAATAAGACAAAGATTAATTGAAACCTGTTGCATCATAATCGTCGCAATGTTGTATTGAACTTACTTGTGAAGATGACGATGGTTTTGATATTTCTGTAAGATCTTCCTTTAGTTGTTTATTCTCATTAAGCAGCATATCTAGTTCGGTATTTTTCGATTTTGCTACATTCTGAAATTAAAAGTTCAACTTCTTAGTGGTTTTTCAGTTGACTCAACCCCATCGACTGATAATATAACATACCTTCCAATATTGAGCTTTCGATTTAATATCTTCATATATGTTCTCTCTGTCATATTCTCTTTGGAGAAATTCTTTTTTCAATTCCTCTACGTCAATTGATAATTGAACTTTTGCTTGTTCAGACTTACCCAGTACTTCTGTAACAGGAAAAAAAAATTAATATGGCATAAATTAATATTTTATTTTGAGCTGAATTTACTTTACTATAAGTTTCACCCTCTCATAAGTAAAACTGTGTACCTTTCATCTGACTGAATTCATTATTAATATCCAGCAATTGTTCTGTTAAATTATTGATTAGTTGCGTTGCTTCTGTTAATTTGTCTTTTAGAATCGATACTTTTTCTTTTAACATCACGTTTTCCTCTTCCAAAATCTAAAAGTATTTGCAATGCATGTTAAACTATAAACAAAGGCTTAAATTATTATTTTTTCTACTTTTTGTACTAGAAGAAGAAAATGTAAATACCTTAATATCAACCAACAATTTTCGGATATGTTTATTTTTCATCGATATTTCTTGTTCCAGTTCAGCAATAGCGTTCATTTCTGATAACGCGTCTCTACTAGATTCACTTTCTAAATCCATATTGCTTTTAGTGTCTTCCAGTTTACTTTTTCTTCGTTCTAATTCAGCTATATCGTTATACAGTTGTTCCAATATTTCTTTATTAGCTTTAATGATTTCCTCTTGATGTGTGATCCTCTCTAATGTGCTGTCATTACTTTGTGTTGGGGATCCTAAATAAAGGTAGGATTTTTGTATAGAAGAAAGGTCAAATCAGAATTAATGACCGCATAACTTAAAGTAAACATAATTTAAACGCTTAAAATGTAAAATACAACAGTCCCTCGATTTCCACGGTACTCGAAATACACGATTTCGTTTTTACACGATTTTTTGAATCACAACAAAAAATATTTTTTTATTCTTATTCTGATATTTTTGCATTATGCCATTTATCAGTATCACATTGATGAACGTACTCTTTTAAAAGCTCGTTCAAAGTTATCAAACGCACTCTTTTTCAAAACTTCAATCGCAAATAGTAAGGTCAGTCATTTGTTCTGATTGAATTTATCTCGTAAATAGTGTTTTCATCCCATCCANTCAAAACTTCAATCGCAAATAGTAAGGTCAGTCATTTGTTCTGATTGAATTTATCTCGTAAATAGTGTTTTATTAGTTGTTATGAAGGTTATATCATCATCCCCAGTCCATATCGTCCCCACTACAGGGGCACGGACCTCCCCTGATCAGGAGGGGGATTAGGCCGTAGTCTACCGCGCTGGCCCAGTGCGGGTTGGTAGACTTCACACACCCATTGGGGTTGGATTTGCCATAAACTCCATGCTTGACAGGCGTCTTGAAGATTGCAGTAGAGTTTAACTGAATAACAGGATAACGCCGCTACCCATTACCCCGGTGCATCACTCGGCCGGTTCTCACACCACCCTCGGGAAGAGATGGAGTGACGCTATCATTATGGCGGCGCCACGCACAAACACATAATACATACATATAAATCATATATAATAATAATAAATTTATTTACATAAAAAGATAACATACAATAATCAATATGAAGCCCCTGTGTCCTGCACTAGGTTCTACTTACAACCTGTTCTGCAGAAGTGTCGGTGACTTCTCACACAAACGTTTAACATATCATAAAGCAACAACAAAAGGGTACAAAGAAAAATTCCACGCTTCGCACAGTCAGGAAGTACAGAGATGGGTGATGAAGTGAGTGGTAATGTGGTGTGTGCGTGCGTGCGTGCGTTCGTGCGTGCGTGCGTGCTTGCGTACGTGCGTGCGTACGTGCGTGCGTGCGTGTGTGTGTGTGCGTGTTTGTATGTTCGCGTGTGTGCGCTGTGTGTGTGTATGTGCCACTGCAGTAGCATACTTTCAGTAGTGTTCTAGTCTAAGGTCAGTAAATAATTTCGTACACTCCTTTTACATGAGTGATTACTTAACTTACTAATAGACAGAGTTTTGTTAATTTTATTATACAGAAATGGAGCGAGAAATATCAAGAATCGCTGAGTAACCCTTGTCTTGCAAGCGAAAACTTTTTTTATAGCTGGTGAAAACGGGCATTAGGCAGTTATCAAACAGCATAAAAATCGGTCCAGTAGTTAGTTGGAAATTTGCTTGAATTCCAAAAAAAAAACATTTTTTTTTAATATTTAAGCCAGTACTTGACTATAATCTCACCACACACAAATAGTAAGGGGTGATGTAACCTCGGGTGATATAAACGCACTAGCTTAATGCAAACCTATTCACTCTTGTCACAGGTTACTAAAGTCACTTCTTTTAATCGTTGATTTGTAAATCAACGATTAAAAGAAGTGGGTTTAGTAACATGTTACTAACATCACGCCCAGTTTCACTCTACCATATGGCGCGTTCTACCATAAGAACGCCCCCGCCCCGCAGCACTGGTCGGGCCCGCGGCCGCGCCAGGCGGTTCGCGTACCTGCGCGCTGGCTCCTCGTTGTCTCGCGAGCGCTCCGCCCCCGAGCGGTCTCGGTCCGCGCGAGCAGGCCGTGCACCTGCGGCCAGAAACAGTTTGCGTTAACTGCACGGCTCGCTTTCCACGGCGCGCTTCTCAAACTTACAACTTCATGCTTACAACTTTCTAAAAATTTCATCCGGGACGCCTTATGATATAATTAAATGCATAAAAATTTTTTAAACATCACATTTTTAAAACGCACTGTAAATGGGGTAAAATAATTTAGATTTAAAGCGCGCGCCCCTGACCGCGCCCCGCGCGACCTTCCGTCGCCTCAGAATACAGGTTATTGAAAAACGTAATATATTTTGGAAAAGGTTTTAATAATTATTTCCTCCTTTTTATTACGTATATGTGATTTTTTTTTATTACTGACCCGGACCGGTAATCCGCCTTCCTAATGCAGGCTTATTGCATTGTCATGCAGTAAGAACTATGTTTAAAGTTTCAACCTTCAAGTTACTAGCTCGTTGAGAAGTTAATATAAAACTAAATTTGTACTTAATGGATACGACATACGACCGACGCGGTGACATGGAGCTCGCCGGCGCGCAGGTGCGCGTCTTGGGGTCACAGGGTCTTTTGTCTGTTTGGACTCACCAAAAACCTTTTTAAAGAAAGACAATGAAGTAATACGGCGCACCGGGAGGCACCGAGTCACTCGAGGCTCGAGGCCGCGCGCCGCAACTCGTGATATCACGCGCCGCAAGAAGCTGTAGTAATTTGCGCGACGGTGTGAAACTCACTTGGATAGCGTCAAGCATCATTTTAGATGACCTAGGCGCCCTGGTCGAGCGCTCGCGGGTACTTATTCTTATCGAAATGAATTATAGCGCCACGGGTGACGCAGCCTCCCGACAGAATTCGATCAGGTCCCGGGGCTTATCTTCAACATCTATTCTTTAAGTAATATCACCATCGGGCCGGGGCTCTACCGCGTCGTTTGTGATAGCGGTCGATGGTAATTTAAATATACGTACATGATCATTTGGAATAATCAACGCAAAAACACGTATTCTATCACATCATGGATGGAAGCGGTAGTAGTAGGGAGTGATAGGTGGCAAGTAGATAAGGAGAGTGTTGAGCTTTTGGTTCCACCAGCGTTGGTAAATGTTAACAGAGACTGGAATAAATAAAATGTTTACGACTTGCGTGAGCACCTGCTCGCTCTTGAACTTCAACAGGTCCTGGGCAAGTCTGAACAAAGTCTTCAGGTCGGTGAGGTTGAGCTCGGCGTCGTCACCGCCCGCCCAGCACAGCCGCTCGCACAGCGCCTCCCTGTCGGCGGGCGCGAGGGCCCCGCGAGCGAGGCTCAGTATCTCCCTCCAGTCCGCGTCCACTACTTTATGTTCCATTATTTCTTTAACTTGTGAACAAATTGAACAAGAAACTGAAATCACTTTCTAAAGTGCGCCACAATTCTCCATGGTTTGACACGCTGACTAATTTAACAATGGATTTGTTGGTGGTTTGACGTTGCCTAGCAACGACAACGTCGCGCGCTGCAACAGTAACCTTAATACTAGTGTTGAATCACAACATACCCATGTATACATATATTACATTCTCTTTGTCCATGTACTCGTATTTCTTTGCACACCGAAGCTTACCTGTGTACAAGCTGCTCTCGATATATAAATATATTTTTATGATTAACAATGGAACTGGTATATTATTGCATAATATTACTATATAATAATATTATAATAACTCTCAGACATCCACTGCTGGACATAGGCCTCCTCTAGTGAACGCAACACCGACTGCTTGGAGCCGCCGGCACGCACCGATTGCCTGCGATTTTAATCAGGTCATCGGTCACAGCACCCTTCCCGGTCGGGGTCGCCACTCCAATACTTTAGGACCCTATCGATCAAGGCTCTGCTAACTGCGCGCCCCATCTACTGCCACTTCAACTTTATTCATAATTCTTTTAGCTATATCAGTGATTTTGTCTCTCAGGAAAACTCGGAGTATGACTCTGTCCATTACTCGCTGGATGATTTTGAACTTCTTTATGAGGTTCATAATCGGTGGCCTTATCTCAGACCTGCAGGTCATCCCCGGTAACACGCACTGACTGAATACCCTGGTCTTAATCCTTTGCACTCCAGACCACTCCAGATGTGACTCTCGCTCACCACTTCGTTTACTGCGAAATTTTGATACGCGGTGAAATGCGAAATATCTAAGCTCCTCCTGTACAATGGTAGGAAAATAGCACAATCTCCTTGCCCAATGGAGGTAGTTCTCATATCTGAAAAATAGTGCACAGCCATGAAGAGGACTGTGTACGATCTGCAAACGGCCCAAAGTGCAAAGGGTTAATATGTTGTTCTTCAAAAATATTTGAAGAAAAGATGTCACGCAGTTTCCCGAACACCACCCGACGGAGTTAGATTCAGCGACTGACCTCTTTTTCGAAATTGGATTTACCCTGTTGGATGACGTATCTCAAGTATACGTATTCCGTCAAGACTTTGACCATAGAGTCCTGTAGGAGTGGAGTAGGGTGGAGCGGATCAACAACATTTACCATAATTTTGGTTTCCCCTTATTCATTTCTAGGCCCACTGCTGAGATTCATCGAAGTTTTGCAGCATTATGCTAAGGTTTGTCAGCGACTCTACCGTAAGCTCTGCTATCGATAAATCCGTAAGAACTGTTAATGTACGAATTACAATGAGTTTAACAGTAGGCACGTTCACAATACCTACAGAGATTTGAAACTCACGCATTTCCGGCTTACCTGATCCTTCATTTGTCCCAAATTAAAAGATCACCAAGAAGGACGCGGGCGTCCACATGGATTTCAGACAGACTGGTGTTGTTGTCTACTGCNGTATACGTATTCCGTCAAGACTTTGACCATAGAGTCCTGTAGGAGTGGAGTAGGGTGGAGCGGATCAACAATATTTACCATAATTTTGGTTTCCCCTTATTCATTTCTAGGCCCACTGCTGAGATTCATCGAAGTTTTGCAGCATTATGCTAAGGTTTGTCAGCGACTCTACCGTAAGCTCTGCTATCGATAAATCCGTAAGAACTGTTAATGTACGAATTACAATGAGTTTAACAGTAGGCACGTTCACAATACCTACAGAGATTTGAAACTCACGCATTTCCGGCTTACCTGATCCTTCATTTGTCCCAAATTAAAAGATCACCAAGAAGGACGCGGGCGTCCACATGGATTTCAGACAGACTGGTGTTGTTGTCTACTGTTCAACCAGAATTACCATTCGCTCGGTCGTGTTAAGCAAATCGGGGCCCGATTTATAGATGTTAGCCACAGTTGGTGCGGCCATTCGATTTCAAATTGTCACGTCAAGCACTCGTAGAATAGGGCTTTATCAGATAGACAGCGGGGAGTCGGGACAGTAATGGGCTCTCTTACAAGATTTTGAGATTTTGCAGAAAAAACAGACCATCGTTATTATCAGTCCGCGGAAGCATATCGCTGGACGTAAGCCCCCTCCTTAAATATACACCATCATTATTATCAGTCCGCGGAAGCATATCGCTGGGCGTGAGCCCCCTCCTTAAATATACAGCATCATTATTATCAGTCCGCGGAAGCATATCGCTGGACGTAAGCCCCCTCCTTAAATATACACCATCATTATTATCAGTCCGCGGAAGCATATAGCTGGGCGTGAGCCCCCTCCTTAAAAGGGGAGATTTGCTATAATCTCCACGGTTGACAGAGGTCTCAGAGATCGCAGTAGATTTTAGTTGAACACCAGGATATTGCTGCTGCTCGTTATACAAATACTACATAACCCAACGCTTCGGAACATAACTGCGCGGCGACCCACTGCACTACATACTACCACGCGTCCTCAACAGACGGTGCGACTCTTGAGTGATGTGAGAAGCCTGAATCACGCTAATTAAGTTTAATATAGGGACTTAGCGTATATACAATGTCGCGACATCAATCTTCGGGGCGGTGGCAGCCCCCCTCCCGCAGACATAACACCCGTCTGGTCGAAGTTCGTCCCTTATGCGATACTGCCACTCTTGCCACACATCGACCCATAACTGCCGACGTGTGTAATTATTAACGGTATCATGGGTCATAACTGTTTGACTGAGTCGCGATATCTCACCGAGACTGATCTTTTGCAGTTAATCATATTCTTTGGGAATCGGGGTCGTAGGGGGTCATTGAGAACAAACAAATAATAAATACGAGGATTACTTTATTAGTGGTGGTGATGTCGAACAACAGTACGCGGCGCGTCGGCCGACGACAACGAAATAAAACATTTGTGCGTTAAAAATAAATTAACAAATTAAATACAACGACACGCTCTGTTGAGGGTAGCGACAGCGCTCGGGCCGATGACGCTACTTTAATGTAGAAGCTTTAATATAGGGCGGGGGCGCGACACTTTGGCGAACACTGGCCGCCACAACGAGCGTACAATAAATATAACGCGCAGTCACTCTGCACTAACTGTATAATGATTGTATATTGTAAAGATTGTGCGCGTTTGACGCCGGGGCACACAGTGGCACCGGCCGACCGGCACCTCTTAAACTGTAAAAATCTCGTCACAAAATGTGTCACGACTGGATCGGACTCAACCACATCACGGGTAGTGTCTGACGCGCACACCGCGGCCCTGCGGCCACACGACCGTCACCGCCCACCGCCTGTCGCCGCAATAATTATGGCGTTAAATGCCGTGTGAAGTGGTGTGGTTACACTACAGTTAACCTAGATATGATAATGAATTCGGCAGTAAAATATAACATTTTTGAAGACATCATCTATGGTATTTGGAAATGATAAACAAGGTTTGATTCAACGCCAAGCATAACTTTGTACACCATGATTCTTCTGTCGAGTATCCCATTGATATGGTTCAGATGTAATAACTCCAAAACTCGTGCGCCTGTTCACACGTGCGTTCCCGATGAACTCACGTTGCACACTGAGCAGACGGTAGTGCGGCCGCACGCGCGTTAACTACGGCGGTAATCTTTTTGATGTGCGAAAATGACCGCCGCCGGGGCTATTGCCTACCGCCATATGCCACATTAATTAGCGTTGTAAAATTATGGCCATAAATCATGATTACGCGTAGGTGTTATTTTAATTATGGTCATATTATTGCCATATCACGGTAGGGTGGCCGCGGCGTGACACCGACCACCGGACGCCTGCGCGACACCCGCGGCCGCTCTGCGCCTGCGCGCCGCGCACAGCCCATAGCGCTCGCACGCGCCCGCTGGTCTGATAAGGTTATTAGGGTAATTCATCAGAATTATCAAGAACAACTATCGATTAGAACTATCAAGTTATTAATACTCATAATTTGCTACGTCTTGATTTGAAAATTGCGGTTAGTAAGTCAATCTGTAGCCAAAAATCACAAAATATCTAAACTTTGCTCTCGACAAATTTATAAACATCAATTAAATCAAAGTTTGACTTTTGCGGCCGTGTGCTGGGCGGGCGCGTCGTCAGGGGCAGGCGCTCGGCGCGCCAGCGCGGCCGGCTCCGCACTCTTAAAATGACGTTTTTAAAAGTGGAGCCGAGAGGGGTCGCCCCCCGCGTTACAAATAAATAACTACACTACACACCTTCACGCGCACGTACACTTGGGGGTTTATTATTACACAGTCATACAGTATCGTAATTATAAGACGAACATATTCTTTGGACACGTAAACAGCTTTGGATAAATCAGGTAACGGTCACGCCTCTGTTAGTAGTGTTAGGGTGCAAGCGACGCGACAGACTGCAGCCCGGTCGCACCTTGGGGCGTCTGCGGAATACTGCGGCGGTGACGCACACCGTCCGCCGCCATTACAAAACGTTTGTACAAAATGTTACAAAAGTCGCGGCGCGCGCCGGCGGCGGGCGAGCCCCGTGTGGCGCTTGCGCCGGCCGCGAGCGGTGCAAACTCGTCGCCGCCGGCGCGCTCGCCGTGTTTCTTTGATATTAGTAATAAAAACATATGTTTGGTCGTCCGCGTGAGCGCCGACCGCAGCGTCGTTACGTGAAAGCGACTCTTCCACCGTCACTCTTTATGTTCGCGTAAATAAAGCCACTGAAGGCGATGAAAACGTTTTTCGTAACATCTGGTGCTTCTAGTGTTTCAGTCAAAATGAAGCGGTATCGAATGTTGTTAGTGATGCAGTTGCACGAACTGAAACAATAGCACTGCGGTGGGGACTGCTGCGGTGCGGTTGGGTCACTTCACGAGCCCGCAAGGGTACGAGTGCACAGCGGCGCCAGTCCACAGGGTACGAGTGCACAGCGACGCAAGTCCACAGGGTACAAGTGCACAGCGGCGCCAGTCCACAGGGTACGAGTGCACATCGGCGCCAGTCCACAGGGTACGAGTGCACATCGGCGCCAGTCCACAGGGTACGAGTCCGGTGAGGCGGCGCTAGCGCAAGCGGCGCGCGCAGAGCGCGGCGCGGCGCAGGCGCCGCAGCAGGGACAGCTCACGCTATCAGATGCGCTCCACGTAGTTACCTGCGGCCAGTAAAGATTGTCTTACGTTTTTCAGTAAAATACAATAGGTGCGAAAATAATAACAGCGAACTGAAATACGAATCCGAGCGGGTCCAAGTAGTGTTATAATAATAATAATTTTGATTTCAAGATACAAAAATGCAGCCAGAGGGCAACCGGCCCCCGAACCGGGAACGAACTCGCGACACACGCCCAGCGCCGGCAGCTGTCGGGCGAGGCGGCCGCGGTACCCTGACTCCCCAACTAGGGAACTGTAATAATCATGGATACAGATTTATTATTAAATTAAGATCCCTTAATGTTCGTATCAATGAACAGCTGGCCGAGTGAGTACGGCTACGAGCCTCGAGACTTCGAAGCACATTTTGAAATAAATGAAACTTAATTATAATATTATATATAATAATATTCCAAAAGGCTCGCTCAAGCAGTGTGAAGACGGGTGTGCGCGCTGGTCCCCGAGTGCGTTCACTACCGGACCGGCGTTAAAGTTTAAAGCGCGTGCCGGCCGGGGCGCCGTACCTGGGAAGGTGCCGAAGCGGCCGGTGCGCTGGCTGGAGCCGACGTACCAGCCGTCGTCGCACTGCTCCAGCACGTACACGGTGTCGCCCTCGCTCAGCTCCAGCTCGTCGGGGTTCTGCGGCCGGTACTTGTACATGGCGCGGTACCTGCGGGGCCCGCCCGTGAGACACTCGTCGCAACGTTTACAGCGTCATAATGCACCACAACACATAGCCATCGTAGTGCCAGTGTTTTAGCAACAAAATAAATGTCGTGAACCAACAAGCAGTCTTAATTATGACGTCATCTGGTTTCTTGTGATTTTCTGAGTTAATCTTAATATATCTACGAAAGCGTTACTCAGTTGGTTGGTAAAGCCATAAAAGAAATTCCCAAAGAGTCTAAAAGCCGTACCCAAACAGTTTATGAAAAATGTATGGAGAGCTCGGTGAAATGTATGGAGAGCTCGGTGAAATGTATGGAGAGCTCGGTGAAATGTAT
>WUAW01019584.1:7588-19962 GCA_017165845.1 Thaumetopoea pityocampa | reverse complement strand
TAAACTACGTCCCGACGGTGTTTAATTTTGACAGCTATTTTACCATTACTTAGCCACCTCTACGCTAAATCCTGTTTATAAGTAAGATTTTTTCGAATCTGTTGCTAAACAATTGACTAAAAATTAAGAAGAGTTTATAAGTAAGGCTGTATATGTACAGAAGTACTAATGCGAACCATTAGTTACATTGAATAAATCAAAAATAATATTACTTAACATTAGAAAATGAATTTTTATATATTTGTAATAAATAATTTTAGTAAGTATACTAAATAAGCATTTTTGAATTTTCATTTCTTCTTTCTAATTCAAAATGTTTGTAACAAAATGTTGAGGTATGTGTATAATTTAAAATAATAATTTTCCAAAAGTAAAAATCACCAATTTCATCAGGGACACAATTTGGACAATGTTGTTACATTCTATGTGTTTAAATGTACTTGTTGCTATGGTCACCAACCATTCAATAAGATAAGGGATATATAGTTTCTAAGACTTTGAATGGAGGAGGTGTATACAGTCACACCTTTTTCCCACTGTGGTAGAAAAGACAATTTTTTCCACTTGAATCCTGGCATATATCTCTCGCTTCTTCTATTTTCATCAATGCTTTCATATAAGCTCATCTGTTGCATGTACTATGGCCTCAAATATACTACTATTAAATAGTAACTAGTTAAATAGTAACTATAGGTGTAGCAACTACATTTAACATATTAAATAAAAATACACCACAGTATAAACCAATTTTGTGGCAGTTTTCGACTATCAACCTTGTTTCTCAATAAAAACTATGCGCATGTGCACTCATCTTGCAGAACTACTGGAACAAAAGAGTTCTGGAATTGAGAACATGCAGTTGCCACAAGAATTGTTAACCCATCACTCAGAAGAATGTTGGATAAGCTAGAAAACCACAGATGGTGGGACATAAAGAGACTTATATTCAACAATGGGCAGATATTGGTTGATAGTAATTGTTATATTTAATATATCTGTTATATTTTCATATTCTGTGTTAATTTTCAGGAAATCAATGTTACAACTTTAAAACTATTTTGGCAAGGTGTAACTTTAAATATTATTTCTATCCACTCAATATCATACACACCACTATTATCATGAACACATTTCACATAGTAATCATGGTTAGTGTAGGCGAATGCATAGGTTATGTTTTAAGTACTAGTTGGAACCCGTAACTTGGCTCACAATGACTATGACGATAATGATCCAATATATCTCTCTCCATCCTTGGTATCGTATCTACCTCTCTAACAAATTTCAAAACAATGTTCTGAGCTGTTGAGGCGTCGAGAGGTAACTCTGTGGAGGTAACAAAGAGACGGACAAATTCACTTTCAATATTATTACATTTATATATAATAGGCAATAACATTTAAATATAATAGGAAAGTTATATATAATATGCAAATCCTAATTCTGTTAGACTTATAGATTATTGAGAACTACGTAATACAAAAAAATAGTCACCTAGGTATGATCTATTTGTTTACACTTTACAGATAATTTCTTTGGCGTGAAGTCTATAAGTATTCAAAATTGAAAAGTACTTAAAAGCTCAATTAAGAGCGTATTTGTGAGCTTTTTAATCTTGTCGCATTACATTAGTAACAAAACTTAAACAGAGATGGCATTTCCTTCAAAATATTTGACATTAATAATTATATTATTATTATATTAAAAATATATATTATATTTATATGTTTTGACTAATAAGCACAATATAATGACAAATGTGCCGGAAACAAAAACAATTATTTATACTTACTACAGAAATGTCAAACTTGAAAATATTGCAAATGGCCGCCATTAGCTTTGACTTATCAGCTATAAAGACTCCCTATATATTACTATACTCTTTGGTAGTTATCGGCATTATGTGCTTTCTTAAGTTAATTGATAATTCTCATTCTTTTTCATACTTAAGCACGTTGAGTAGAACCTAGGTTCTTCCGGCAGTGCTGATTTTATGTGATTGTGTACAAAAGGACTCCAATTGACACTTCACCCATATTTTTAGTCCTTTCCTCTAACCTCCACCTCTGCTCAACTCAATAGAGGACGCCTTAAAATCTACCTCATCAATACCTCGAAATAGGTATTTTTAGTTGTATTTTAAGGAATACTCCAATAAGTTAGAGTTGGGGTATTACGTCATCATTTTAAGGCAAAGGAACAATATTACGTCACTTTTTCAGGAATTTATTTCTGTTATATTGGTACCCTTTGCGGTTTACGTCTATTACTGTTACAAATTATATGTTCATACGTAGCTGTCTTTAATACATTGGGAATTGATACTTTGTAATAATTGATATTTAGCCAGCTATCTTACACAAAAGTTGATGTTTTTTTTCTTTTTAAACATTTATTTCAATGTTATAATTACATATATTTGTCCTTTCTAAAACGATATCTTTGTATGAATTGATGGTCCTCAAATATTCAATAGGGTTTTCTGCATCACGAAAATATTGACGTTCTGTATGTAGATAGGCATCGTACATATATTGAATAAAATCTTCAAAATCGTTCATGTTTCCAATACAAAAATAAAAGTAAGGTTACAATAGAAAGTATTTCGTTAGAAGAATATATAAGAAATCTCAAATTTGAGGACAATAACCCCTTCAAAACATCCTTAAGGTTGATGACGACCTACCTTGGCATTTGACAGAATAATACTCAACTCGGCTAAGAAATTCCTCGAGTGGAGGACAATTAACTGGACTATAAATACCAAAACCGACCTTTGAGGTTAAGATGAGCAGAGGAACCGCTCAGGAAAAACTAAAAATGTGGGTGAGAGTCGTGGTGGGGCGGGTAGTTCCATTTAAAAACAGTTGTCGTTGAGAACAAGGGTATTCTCGATACTGTCGGTTCACTCTAAGATTAAAATTGAACTTTGCGATTGAAACAATATACGAGCACGTGTCTGAAGCAGTGTTATCAGTAATGGAGCCAATACCGCGGAGCGATGCTGGCGACACTCCGGTCACATACCCGACCCAGACGCCGTCATATAACTTCAAAAATATATACACTCGACACTGGCAGAAATGGCGCGAATTGCCATTACGAAAAAAAAAGAAGAAAGACCTTTAAGCCAATTGCCTTTATTTATTTAATTATAGATAATAAATATATCTAATTTAACAAATGTCGATTCCAATGAAAAAACGCTAATATTGGAATTAAGACGAAAAACAAGAAAAATCATTGTCTCTTTGAGGCTATTACATAATAGTATCTCTATGTAGTCTGTGGTTGTATAATATTAGTAATCTGTGTAGGTACCTACCACAGAGTACCAGTGGTACCAGTACTTTATATCAAATTCAAAGTACTTTTTATATACCTACTGAAAGTACCTGCCTACCTACCTAAATATCTTATTTTTAACTCATATTTTTAAGGATAAATCAGGAAATGTAAATTATCTCTCTAGTTTTATTTTTTCGGTGTTTTAGTCTTTTCAATTAGTTTAATAATGACAGTTTGTAAGTTTTTTCAACAAGGATACTGTCGCTACGGTCAAAACTGTAGGTTTGAACATGTATACGGTTCTAAATACTCATACCATGGTGAGTCTTCATGTTTAATAACAAAATATAAAAATTGTCCATGTGTTACTGGGAATTTACAAGCATAATTTTATCAACTAGCCCACTAATGCAACAGAAAAACTGTAAATGTGGGTAGCACAAATAATCTAAATGAATTTTGAATCAATCCTGTGGTGAAGACGTGAATCAATCTTCTTATGTTGCCCTAAACTATGCTATTCGCTCTATGACATTCTCCCTTCCAAAATTCCTCGTGCTACCTCTTTTAAATACATTCTTACCTAGGGATAAGGGGGGAGGGGCATTATCCCTATTTTATGTAAATTTGTAAATACGAACTACATCAAACTGTAAATAATTTCCTTCTTAATACACTAACCTCTAAATATTCATCATTCCTATTGTTTGTCTAACTACTAACAACTGGTCTATGTATTGTTGCGTTTTCAGATTTATTACACTGGTCACAGGACATTCTGTTGAAGGACCGTCTGTCCTCCCAATACCAAAATTTTCTATCTTCACCGATCACCACCCCCTTAGTTTATGATACTTTCATAATGCATACTGGCAGAATTGTACCAAATTGGTCAAATGCCATAAACCAAGAAAGAAGAATCCTCTAGTGCAGTGCTAATGTTACCATCAGCCGCTCAGTCTATATATAATAGTGTGTTTATTTGGAACAGACTGGTTATATAAAGGGCTTACCTTAATTTGTTGATAAATAAAAACAACATAATTTGTTTATATTTATCAACCAAGTCTTTGGTGAGGAGGTGATTGAAACTGAATTATTGTTTTTTATATTACTATTGTGCTCTCTTTATTAATATACTGTATGGAGGGTCAATGAATACATTTTGTTTTTGTTCTAATAGTAGAAGTTCTTCATGTCCCTTTTTGAAAAAGATAATACATTGGTGGTCTAGTGGTGTCAGATGCAGCTTGCAATCAAAAAGTTGTAGGTTTGATCCCAGTCCTGTACCATTGAGTTATTTCTAATTCATGTACAGTATAAATTGTAGACACCAATGTATTTAACAGAGAAGAAACTTTGTAAGGAAACCTGCATACTTACATGGGACTGTGAAGTCTACCAAACCACACTAAGCCAGCATGGTAGACTATGACATAATCCCCTCCTGATTAGGGAAGGTCTGTGCCTATTTATTGGGGATGAATATGGACTGATGATGATGATGAAAAAAAAATTCCCATTCTACATGGTGTTGTTTCTCAATATTGTTGATTGTTCATATAGGATATATAAACTTTTATTTTTACAGCAAATCCACAACCACAGGCACCTTCGAGACAACCAGACAACCGGACTCAGACAACCGGAGTTACTGATGAACAGTTGGTTAATCAAGTGCAGTCAGATGTCCAGGCTGCTTTACGAGGGGGGCAGTGGATCCTCTCATGTTACTCACCATTTAAAGAGAAACCTATGTATCCCGGAATATCTGATCAGTCACCAGAAGAAGCTAGACTTTTTATTTATGAAGCTAAGGCTAATAATACCATAGATCAAGCTGTAAGTTATATTTTATGACAGAATCATTTTAGTAGTGTCAGAGTTGGTTACTTTTACTGTATAAACATTTTTTATTTTACATAGATTTTTACATAATATGTTCATGTTTTTTTATTCTATTTTCATTTTCACGTTTATTTTTAGAAAATTAAATTTAAAAAATTTACAGCTGTTCTAGTATTTTGAAAAGTACATAAAACAGTGGGTTCCCGCTGTTGTCTTAACAATATGGGGATTGTGAAGTAGACATTAGATACATGGCCCAAAGCTATTTCTATTGCAACAACCCCAGACCCTGGCTAGTGTCATCTGCTGTTACGTAGCTAATATATTCAGATTAATTATGAATGTATTGTTTACATGGCACTATGTTTTTCATGTATATGATAATTATATCATATTCCTACAGTATACTCAAGAGATGGAGAGTGAAGCTTGGTCGCTTAGGTGGTCCTTGGTCAAATATTTATAGGACAAAGCCTATATATCATAATCGTCACTATTACAAAGTTACTGTGAATGAAGTTATACATTTTAACTAGTTAAAATGCAACCAGTATTAATAATTAATTTCGCCACTTTGTATTTTACAGGTTTCCTACATGAACAATCTCTTCAGAGAAACAAGACAAAAGTATGAAGCACTATTACAACCAGATTTAAACAGTATCAAAGTACTGAGAAGCCTCTATAAAGGGGAAACTGTGCCATCACCATTTTCAAACGCTACACCAACTATGTTCAATTCAACTGGTGCTAATAATGCATCTTCTATATTCCGGAGTGCTGCTCAAAGTACACCATTTCAGAAAACAGAAACAAACACAGCTCAATCAATATTTAGTCAAGCACAGAAATCAATTTTTAACCAGCAAGTACAAGACCCTGCCAAAGATTTGTTCTCTAGAGTTAACACCAATGTTTTTGATACCAATCAGAATGCACCTAATCCTTTCGCAAATCAAAACACAGCAAAATCAGTATTTGCATCAGCTGCTCAAAATGCATTTATTGCAAATCAAAGTAGAACTCCTCATATATTTGCTGATGCTAATCAGAATTTCATGAACCAACCTAATCAAACATCACCTTTTGCTCAGATTAAAGTATTACAGAAGCCAGATAATCAAGCATCAGTATTTGCACAGAAAAATCAAGACAATTCTGGTGTATATAGTAAAATAGAAGACATTGCAGAGGATGATCTTAAAGCTTTTGAGAGTGATAGTTTTCAATTAGGATTTGTACCAGAAATTCCACCACCACAGTCACTATGTTGAACCGTTCATACTAAGACTCAGTTTCTTCTGTTGCCCTAAACTATGCTATTCCCTCTAGGACATTCTCTCTCTTGAAATTCCTCATCCTACCTCTTTTAAATGCTTCTTTCTTACACATTTTCCCCCCTCCTATATCCTTCTTAACACACTAACCTGTAAATATTTGTCATTTCTATTGTTTGTCTAACTAACCCTACTAACAGCAGGACTGTGTATTGTGATTCTTCCTTTGTTAGTAACCTAGCAACGACGCTCGAAATTCAAAGGAGAGTGTGTGCGGCCAGGAATGAGCCGCCACATCTATAAAAAAAGTAAAATGTTGCTAATATAACAAATCCTATATTGAAGTTCTACACTACGTACGTGTTCTATTAATGTGCTAAATACTGTTGTTATTTATTTACAATAGGATTGATATAACACTCTGTGAACGTCTTATGTACTTCACTGCATGTCCAGCATTTAATGGCCATAAATTATAAGAGATTTTTTTACAGTCCTTCCCGCAAGTTAAGCGACACTACTGAGAATTCTTTTACAGTATTTAGGTCCGTACTTAACTACAGTTCGATGTAACCTAGGAATCTATTTTCGTTAATTTCTTCAACCGAATTCGTGCATACACCAGCCAAACAGTTTGCAGCTGACTGCCCAAGGTATAAACCAAAAGGAAACTTAGCACAATTGTGCAATGTTTGTTCTCTGCATAAATTTATCGCTAAATAGTGTTTTAATTTTTCCGATTTTGAGATAAATTCTAAAATTTTAAATTTTCGAGTTCCTTTAAATTCATTTTCAGTTTTGACTTATCAGTTTGCAATTTTCAGATAGGCCACGGAAAATATAATATTTAATCGTGTAGTTGCGTTTAACCCAGAGATCCCCAAACTTTTAGGTATTGTAGACCACTTGCTCTATTTTTCGGTTTTAGATAGACCCCCTACCCAGCTAATACTGCTAATTCATTAACTTCAAATGTGTTTTTGACAGCTGGCGCAAACCCCTTGCAGTTTATCGTCGATCCCTGGGGGTCGATATAGATCACTTTCGGTATCAATGGTTGAATCCTTTGCTGCCGGTGGCCTCGTAGCGAGTACATTGTTTAATCGTCGGTATAAGTCGCAAAATACCATTTTTTAGAACAGTACAGAGATTAAAAATGTATTCCTTTTTATTACAAGTAATATTAAACATATCAAATCAGTTTCAACAAATTCTGTGTGTTTTAATATTCCTATATCTAAATCATGTACGGAAAAGTAACTGCAAAACGCTCGATTTACTCTGACCTGCCGTTACTCTCAAAAACGAAACGTGCCGACTGCAATGGGTTCAAAATTGTTTCATATTTATAGTTTGTGTTAAGTGGTAAATATTAATTTCGATCTCGTTTACAATGTCCAAAAAGTATTACTAAGTGATTTGTAATAGGTACGTTTTAATGTAAAATACGAAATATTTGTTAAGTAAGATATTTTAAAATAGTTACTATTATAAACAGTTTTATAAAAACAATTTTAAAAAATGTCTTATTTTGAAATTTTTTTCCTCTCCACTAAGCTATTGGCTGCCGCGCCGATGGCTGCATGGCTAGACCCAAGGTGATAGCTACCCTTACGCAAGCATGTGGGGGCTCTATTTTACCCTTGCTTTGCATATATTGGATCATACCCATGGCAGCAAGTTTGCTTCTCGCTGGATAATCCTAATGCCTGTTCTGATTCTATCGCCGGTGTTGTACTTCAGAGGATGGAATTATTTGTTCCAAATTCTGTGTTACCCATCGGAGGCGTCGTGGCCATAGTTTGGTCGTTCTTGCAAAACGGCATTGCGCCAAAGAACGTTACCAAACCAAACCAAACCTAGGCCAATGCGACGGCAAATCAGGTAGTAAAAACTAGCACTTATAGAAAGGAGTATAACTTTGCCGATAGATCCTTCAAAAGAACTATTGCCAGAGCAAAGTCAAGAGTTCACTGACAGAATGGTGAGAGGCTAGTCCGCCTTTCTACTGAAACCCGCACATTCTGGTCTCTCGCCAAAGCTGTCCAAGGGAATTTCTGCCAGCCATCATTTCCATCACAACGCAGGCAAGATAACTTGCTGGCCCACACAGCAAAGGGGAAAACTGACGTTTTGGGTTCTCTTTTTGCATCTAACTCGACTTTGAATGACGGGGAAGCTTCCCGCCGACCATCCCACAATACAAATTATTAATGCCGGACATACGGTTTTTCCATCGTTCAGTGCGTAAAGCACTGCTCTATCTGGATATCCATAAGTCGAGTGGACCTGACAGTAATTGTCCTCAGGACGTGCGCTCCAGAGTTAACACCGGTTCTTACGCGCCTTTTTCAACACTCCTACTCAATTGGCATTGTTTTGAATTCCTGGAAGACGGCTCTAGTGTATCCGATCCTATTGTTATCACCTCTTTGTTTTTTAAATTAATGGATTTCATTGTTAATCGCCAACTCATGGAATACCCGGAGAAGCACTAGCTGATAAGTGGTCGCCAGTACGGTTTCTGTCGGGAGCGTTCGGGTGGTGATCTTACCTGAGTATACCTGACTCACAAATGGGCGGAGAGCCAAGGAAAGGCTGGCGATTAGTTTGGATGTAGCTAAGTCCTACGATCTGGTTTGGCAGAAAGCGCTGCTTTCAAAGCGTCCTTACTATGGGCTTCCCGAGAAATTATGCAATTGGATTATCAGTTTCCTCACGGAGCGGAGCATCAAAATTGTAGTTGATGGTGCATGCAGGCTGTGTGCTATCTCCTAACTGTTTATTATGCATATTAATGATATGTTGCATATTACTAAATTCAATGCGATGCAGACCTCAGCACAGACGATGCTTTATATCAGAGGTTCCCAGACTATTTTTCTCATAGACCACTTTCAAAATTTAGCTGGTTCCGGTGGACCCCCTGCAGCTACATTTCTACCATATTCCCAAAACTCGGCATTAAGTCCGCCTGTACATGTTTTATGTATGAAGTGTAAATAAATAAATAAATAAATAATAAAAAGTGTGAGGATTAGATCTAACTGAAAATTTGCGTACGAAAACGTAGATCGCCGTCGAGTCTCCCGTGGACCCTTGGGGGTCTACCTAGACCACTTTGAGAACTAAGGCTTTATATACTAGCCGCGCTATAAGTTTTCGGGAATACGACAATGAGTGCCGAAGCAAACTTTTGTCTGAAATCGAGACTTCCCCGGAACAAGTCTCGGATTGGGACCGACTAAACTTAGTCCAGTTTAACTCCAAGAAGACAGGTGTGCGCATTCACCACTAAACTTAGTCCAGTTTAACTCCAAGAAGATAGGTGTGCGCATTCACCACTAAACTTAGTCCAGTTTAACTCCAAGAAGACAGGTGTGCGCATTCACCACTAAAAAGAATCCCTTTGTAGTGTCGCCCCCTTTCGAGGACACTCCCCTTGTTGCCACAGTCCGGCCTCACACGGACTATTGTTCTCATCTTTGGGTTGGGGTTCCCCAGTACCAGCTTCAACCTTTTGACTGTATTCAGCGAGCGGCTCGAATCATCGACGACCGAACGACCTCCAGTCGGCTAGACCCGCTGGTCCTGCGGAGAGACATAGCATCTCTCTGCATCTTCTACCGTATCTATCACGGAGAGTGTTCAGAAGAATTGTTTGGACTAATTCCAGCTGCTGAATTCCATCACCGCACATCTCGCCAAAATTTAAAAATTCACTGTTATCACTTGGATAATTGGCAGTATTGTACTTGGTAGAAAGTTATTTTTTTTTAATAGTGTCTGTATATCTTTCTCGTTTGAGTGAAGTATCTATGTATATTATTATAAAATTAATAAAAGTATTTTTTTTTTTAATAAAAAATATTAAAAACTACTCGGATCGACTATAGGCTTTTTGAAACCAAATCCGTCGATTTTTGTTTGTTCGAGCTTCACGCAAAAACTAGCAGGTAGATTGTGATCAAACTGTTGTCTTAAAGGTACTATTCCGACTTAAATACTGCAGCATGTTTTATAAAAATCGGTCCAGTAGAATTGAAGATACAGCTTGATTCCTGTTTCACTAGCCGCCGTTGAGGTACGAGAGCTCAAGTAAAAGTGGTTCAAGGCTTTTTATATAAATTTACTAGCTGTACCCGCGACTCCGTCCGCGTGGGCGAAATATAAACAATTTTCTCCGATCTTAGTAAGAATGAATGATTAATGATAGATAGATGAAACAAACACCAAATGTTAGAGGAAGCTTGCCACAATACAACAGTAAAAACAGCATTCAATTCGGTTTAGCCGTTTCTGAGATTAGCGTGCACAAACGCACAGACAAACAGACAAAAATTTTAAAAACTATATTTTTGGCTACGGTAACATAACTACAACCGGTATGGATGGTTTTTTTGAAAAAATATTCATTGTACAGACACGACTCGTTTACGATTTTATTATATGTATAGATAATTGTTTCAATTTCCCATGTAGCAGAAAACCGACATTCACGCGGGCTGAGTCGCGGGCAAAAGCTAGTTTACAAATAAAACAATGCGAGTGTTGAGTCAGTAGTGTAATGTATAGCATGTGGGTTGCGCGGTCAGTGGTCGATCTCGCCGAGGTAGATCTGGCGGTCACTGGAGGCGGACAACAAAACGGGCTCGGTGCGGTGGAAGTCCACGTCGTTGACGGCACCGTTGTGTCCCGGCAGCTTGTACAGGACCCGGCGTGAGGTCGTGTCCCACACGTACACGTACCGGTCCGACGAGCCCGCTGACACCTGCCAATATGGATATTCAAGGAGTTTTTTTTAAAGCCACATTGATACATTTTCAAAACTACCCTCTTCTTATTAATAAACCGATACAGAAGAACTCATATAATAGCACAATAGATATTTCTATGTATATGAAAAATTAACTGTAAATTATTTGTTTTCTGCACTAAAATTGTATTCTTTATGTTTGATTATTTTAAGAATTTAGTTGTATAGTTCTCCCACTCGTTGGACCGAAGACCTGGCTCCTCGGTACATGCAAAATGACTGTTTGATGAAATTATCACAATTTTTGGAAATGGCTTATGTCCAGCAGTCTTCAAGCTAATCATGCTTGTGACTGAAGCATCTATTACTATCTCCAAGAAGCTTACACCCCAATGAACATGTAGGATTATTAGATTAATGATGGAGAGGAAATTCTTCTATGTCAAACTGACCTTGGATCCGTCGTGTGACCAGGCGCACCGCAGCAGGTTCTTCTCGAAGTTGTGCTGGTGTCCCGACATGAGCTTGACGCAGCGATCGGACGGCGCGAACGGTCGCACGTCCCATATCCTCAAGGTGTTGTCCATGGAATTGGACAGTAAGTACGAACCGTCGTATGAAAGAGCCATACCTGGGAGTCATAGTTAAGTATCAATACATTGGTGGTAAAATGGTGCTAAGCACGACTCGCAATCGGAAAGGGCGCAGGTTCGATTCCAGTCCCATACCACTGGGTTATTTCAAACTTATGTATGGTTTACGTTGTAGATACCAATGAACTCAATGGAGAAGGAAAACTTCGTGAGGAAACGTGTATGCCGGCATGGCTGTGTGAAGTCTACCAATCCGCACCAAGCCAGCACGTGGTATTGTATGGCCTAATCCCCTTTCTTATAAGGGGAGGTCCGTGCCCCTGTAGTGGGGACGAATATGGACTGGGGATGATGATGGAGATGACACTGGTTGCAGAGCCTGCGTGTGCAGTTTAGAGTAGTAGGCTCTACCAAATATAATCTACCCTTAAAGTGTTTTGAGCGCTATGACATACATACATACATATACTCACGCCCTTTTCCTTGGCTCTCCGGTGGGGAATCGAACCTCGGTTTCCCGCGTTGCAAGAGGGTATATTGACCATTATACTACCGAAGAATTGGGGTAGGCAGAGATCACTTCTTTCCACTTGCTACGAGCAAGGTGGATAC
>WUAW01019581.1:54246-66289 GCA_017165845.1 Thaumetopoea pityocampa | reverse complement strand
TGTCATTCCAATACATTTTTTTCATTTCTATTAGCGATAACGATTGTCGAATGTCAACTTGGCTAGGGGGCAGCTTTGCAATCCTTTGAGCAACATCGGCGGCTCTAGTTCTAGGGATTATCTTTGACATTTGAATTTTCAAATCACGTGGCGCGTATTATATAAAAAGTTTTAAGACCACTGCCATACTTGCGAATAATTATCATTATGTCGGCAAAATTTACTTAGCTGATGTACACAACAGACAAATTGACAGAAATAAATTCTGTTTTTGTGTTTTTTGTGTGAAATGATGATAGCAGAAATGATAATACACTAGCTTTTGCCCGCGGCACCGCCCGCGTGAATGTCGGTTTTCCGCTATATGCAAAATCCCAACACAAACATAGATTTATATAAAAAGATCCACTTTTAGATGACCTCTCGTACCTTCTATTGAAACCCTTCTATTGAAACCTTCTTGACAACGAGCGAATTTAAAATGTAGCGAACACAGTTTTGAATAATTGGAAGTATTTATTTGTCTCCTCTTCTTGTATGTATTTCTAATCCCTTTTTGCTTCATACTTTGGAAACCTATAAAAAATATAAACCAACCGTAAATCATCGTACATTTCGAATCTTTTTTCCTAAACATGACAACTAGGTTACAATATTACTGTGGTACACAACACATCAACAAGTTTCTTATCAACAGAAGCTTTTATCAGTTATTTTCCTATTGGTAATTAACACGCTGAGCGCGGCCCCGGTCCCAGGGACCGGCACTATACTTTCCGTTTGGCCGGCGTCCTTGATACTGACGGTCCCTGGGGACCGTCAGTATCAAAGTTAAAAAAATATAGTAATTTCAACAATATTTACTAAAACACTAAACAAAAATATTGCTTAGATTTACATGTATTGCAAAAAGTTACGACTAATTTGGTCAAATTTTTGACTGTCTTGTGTCCGAATAGGTTTGCATTTTTATTGTAACATTCTGAACAATATCTTCGGACTTTATACGCGTCTCCTTCTTTTTTTTATAATTGATGAATAATTCCTCTTTCAATATGGATTGGAATTTCTTCATCTAACGTGTTAATGTTAGTGCATCCGTCAATTGTCTACGCAATGCTGTGATTGATGTTTTTTATCCTGTCATTTGAGCGCTCGCCGTCAAGTATTCGCTCGCGGCCGGCCAAACGGAAACAACAGGGATATCGGCGCCGCACTCAACGTGTTAACAGGGCAAAAAGATATGTCAATGATAACCATTACCTTGAATTACATGTACACGCTTTACAAGAACTCATCTTTATCTAATGTGGCAGATCTATCCTATTCGTTTATTGAAAATTATTTATGGATGGAAAGATATTTTTTGACCACACAAATATTAAAAAACACCACACAGTTCGAGCATCGAGACCGCCAGCAGGATGACAAAAAATCGACTGGTGGCGCTAGGCATTTCAAGTTGGCATTTCAACCTATCACTGTCACTTTGCTTATAGAGTTGACGTGTTAGTGAGAATATGATTGAGTATACGTCCCCAGCTCTTACGTGACAAAATATCTCTATAGTAATATTTACTCTAACATCAAAACAATATATACTTTTGCGTACATACATACATACACTCACGCCGATATCACATAAGGGTAGGCAGAGACCATAGTACATACTACATACATACATACAGTCATGCCCCTTTCTCATTGGGGTAGGCAGAGACCAATTCTTTCCATCTGCTACGACCATTTAATGTAGCAGTGGCTATCCGCAGTCCACATAATTTTGCGTATCTTGAATATATAGGTACCACGAGTAATTTGTAACCGATAAATAATGTTCAATCTGAATTTCAACTTTGTTCGCAATTATGAATATATTATGATTAAAATTAGATAAGTCGACCAATTTAATAACGCGTGGAAATTGGAATAAGGCTGACGAATTTTATTAGCGCGATAGAAACTATTGATTGCTTGGACTCACTAGACCTTTGTTTTATTTTGATGTCAAATTATATATTTCACAATTGATGTTGCCATTTGAACAGTTGACGAGATTTATAAAATTCCTTTGATGATAACGGTAGGTATGCTTTAACGGTAAATGAACAAACACACACAGTGTATTACTATTAGGCGTCTTTATACCGGTATAAAAACGTCGAAATCGGAATCCGCATACCGACTGCAAATGAATCCTGTCCACTAATTTCTGGCCGTTTTTGACCGATGTGAAAACGCCAATCCAACGGCATACGTGTATATTATGAATACTCTCCATATTTTCTGACGGATGCCGTGAAAACTAGCCGGGCGACGCATCAGGGTAACGGATAACAGCGTTATCCTGGGATTGAATCAATATCTAGATATCTGGCAAACGTATATATAGATAATTACGCTACAAAGTTATGTGAAGGAGATCTGTCACGGTGTAGCGATGTTTTTTATAGCAGTAACCTGAAAGTGATTTGAACAGAATATTTATTTATTTATTTGTTAGCTTTTACCCGCGGCTTCGTTTGTGTTGATATGCTTAAATACATTTCAGAGACCGTTGAAAGTTCACTTATTTGTTAACTTTGTAAACTATTTTTCCTATACTTCCGGACCATTTTTTTTCGGAATAAAATGTACTCTGTGTTCTGTGTGCTACTAACAATATATGTAAAAAGTTATGTGATGATCGGTTGAGTAGTTAAGGCGGGAAAGCGAAACAAACTCACATTCGCATATATAATATTAGTTAGGATTTACACTTTATACATAACTCGCTTATGCCCGCGGCTCCGCCCGCGTGAATGTCGGTTTTCCGCTATATGGGACATCCCGACACAGTCAGAGATTTATATAAAAAAAGAGTTAGACTAATTTTACTTGACCTCTCGTACCCTAACGGCGGCTACTAAAACAGGGATCAAACTGTATCTAATTCTACTGGACTGATTTTGATGAAACATGCTGCAATATTTAAGTCGTAATAGGACTGTAACAGTTTAACCAAAATTTACCCGTTGGTTTTTGCGTGAAGTCCGAACAAACAAACAAATAAACAAACAAACAAACATTGAAGGGTTTGGTAGTCGATCTGAATAGTATGTTTTTAAATAACTTTGATTTTTTGAAAAATTTACATTTAACAATTTTATAATAGTATAGATATATTAAAATTTGACATTTAATAATTTTATAATAGTTTAGATCTATGATATGTAAAGGCAGACATTAATGCCAAGGTCAAACTTTGGATTGTGCAGAATTGATTTGATTTTGGATTGTGAATATATTTACTTATTTAGTATAGATTTCACTACATTATATTTTGTTTCATTTTTTTAATAGTATTTCAAAAATTTCTTGCAATATTTTGCGTAAGTACGTTTTTCTCGGTACACCCGCAAGTGTACGATTTTGTCTATGCTATTTGTGTATAAGTTTGTATTTTTTTTATCATGTTCCTTTATCCAGATTATTACCTCCGAAGTAACTCCAAGCTTGTTTCTACACAGGTTCCATTAAGTATTATAAGTTCTTACCAGGATTCGGGTAATTGTTATCCCCTGTTAAATGATCAACGAGTTGATGCCTGCCATGTTTGGTGAACTTGGCAAATGCCAATAATCATAAACTTATTATTCTAACTCTTCTCTTCCGCAGACTTTTGATATTTGTTTATTAGGTGTCACAGACTACGATTACGAACGCTATTACATTTATAACACTAACAAAGTATTTTTTTTTTTAATAAGTCAACTCCCGCTTTAGGATTAATTCCTGTATCGCGGGGACTTTTACAAACATTCAAATAACAGAAACACAGAACACCCAGACTCAGAACAACAAGTTGTGATTTACACTAAATTGTTGTCCCGTGTGGGGATCGAACCCATAACACTCGACAGCGCAGTGGACGCTTAAACCACTGCGCCATCCGTGCACTCAAAATTGACAAAACAAACTATTTAAAAACATAAAAAAACTATGGTGATATATAGTACAAATACAAAATTGATAAAACAAAACCTTTTAAAAACAAGTTTTTATATGATGGTATCTTAGAGTATAATCTACAGTTTATGTATACACCAAGGCATTGATACCCAAAGTGGTCTATATTGACCCCCAGGGGTCGACGATAATCTGCAAGGTGTCCGTGCCAGCTGTCAAAAATATATTTGAAGTTAATGAATTAGGTCTATCTAAAATATATTTGAAGTTAATGAATTAGGTCTATCTAAAACCGAAAAACGTGGCAAGTGGTCTACAAGACCTAAAAGTTTGGGGATCTCTGCTCTAAGGAGTGCCTTAGAGTGTTTTATGAATACTTTGAGGACGATACTAAAACGAACAAACTTGCAATTATGTATTAATGTAGGCACGTCGAGGATCTAGAACTCAAATACTTAGGATACACTGAAAGGCAGGAATGTGAAACCTGTCTATTTATAAAGTTTGATTTTCGAATTTTTTATTAGAAAAAATATAAAATTTCTTTTATTATCTAAAATAATACAGCAATTAAAATGGTTATATTTTTTTGGCCGGAAGTTAATTGTCAATTGTTTTTATCTTAAATTGAAGTCTCAGAGTCTTTAGAAAAAAAAAAAAGATTTTAGTGCGATGTTTTAAGTTCCATTTCACGTCGTCAGATTGTTTGCACCTCTTCAAATGCTTTTGGGTGGGAAATGACTGAGGGCCGTGATGCAATGGTACGCTGAATTTCATTGTGGCCGTGTTTACTTTATGATTAAATCGTGAAGGTCTATTCTCTATTGCGATTACTTAGGAAAGTGTTAATATTAACAGTCGGGTAGTTAAGGAAAACCGGTGTATTATCTATGAAGAGATTCGAGTACATTTAAAGATCGCTATGAGAAAAATTAAATAAAATTACATCAAAATTCAGGAAACCTAATTATCGCTGGATTCGTCATGAACTCACCTGAGAACACAAACGGAATCGTGTTGATTGGTGCATATAAATACTTATACAGCTATAGTACGATACAATGCTGTCGGTGGCATTATGAAATGAGACGAAACATGGATTTATTGTAAAATCTAGAAAGAAACCAGCAATCTTGTGAATTGGTAAAGGCAAACCTATAAAATTGAGACAGGTGAGAAGCATAGGTAAGGAATGATTGCATTTTTTTCCAAGACTAATCTTGTCTGTACAATTCTTCATGAAGATGAAAAAAATAGTAAAGGCTCCGTGTACACCATCATTTATATGCACCGTGCATATATTCTTGAAAAGTTAGAGAGAACGATCGAAACGTTGCATCCTCTTGCAATATGACAATATTGCTTCGCACACTGCGGTTAACATGAAATCATTTTTGACTTCAGAGAAATTGTCACATGACTCATTCTGCACAAAGTCCGGAACACGCACCATGTTTTTTGTTTTCTCGAAAATAAAAGCTTTAATTAGAGATCATTCACAGCGGTAGAAAAGGTTGTGACATTCTAAAAGTCTCTAGCTACCTCTTCTGGAATATATTACTCAAACAGAAGTACACCGGTGGTTTAGTGGTGCTATACACGACTTTCAATCAAAAGGTCTTAGGCTCGATGTCGGTCCCGTATCACTGTGTTTCTAACTTATCTACGGTCTAGCTAGATTGTAGATAACAAATTAAACGGAAAAAGAAAACTTCTTGAGGAATCCTACGCCCCCGTATGGGTGTGTGAAGTCTACCAACCCACATTAGGCCAGCATAATAGACTATTTCCTAATCCTTCTAATTAGGGGAGATCTGTGTCCCTGTAGTAAAATCGAATATGGATTGGGGATGACTCAAACCAAAAATCAACAAAGCCAGTTGTTAGATTCGTTTAACCCATTTAACCTCCTCTAACATTTGGCTGTGGTGAGTATTGGTTCAGAGGTTTATTTGATTGCCTACTGCTGATTAGACTACTATAAATTTAATCATATTGTACGCCATAGTGATATTTAAAGGCAAAGATTTAATTATTGGATACTTCTCACTATTAATAAAGGTCATAATTTATACATAAATTAGTAGGCTCATTGTGGCTAACATATTGTATGATAAACACGTTTAATTTAAAACATGCAGGTATATAACACAGTTTGCGAAATGTATACTGCAGTAAAAAGAACTACGTTAGCTATATACCAATGTGATAGAATCCGCAATGAAGAAATTCGCCGGAGTTCCGATATAGCCTAAAGGACCGAAAGAAATGGTAGTGGGTGAGATACACAGCTTGCAGAACTGATTTCTTTTAGGATTCTAAGCTGCTGGAATATTGAGTGAGGATCCAGAACCCATTAGAGTGACCAGTGATCAAATTAAGGCTGTTGTAGATGCTGACGTCTCTCTTGATGTAGTGATCATCAAAGTAGGCATGTGTTCAGTAGTCTGTAATCTATATAATTTGATAATTAGTATAACGAGTAATTTTTTGTGATAATTATATTGAAAGATTTGTATCTAGTTTTCCTCAGCCATACACTTTTTGTTACTTCACTTTTCTTGTATACTTAACACTTGTGGACTGCGATTATATTACGTAAATAATTATATGTACATATTATGTTCTTCTTTTATTTTTTGCACATTATGGTGATTTAAATTGATGTTATATACTTTTTATTTCATTGTATTTTGTTTTTTGTTATTTCTTTGTATCCGTGTCTTAAAATACTGTTGTGATGTCGTATGTTTTCATAAAAAGCTTCGTTTTCATGAAAACCATTAAAAACATTTTTATTGACATTTAAATATTGGCTAATATTTTATTTATGCACTTTTACTTATCTTGTTTACGACTACTTTAGTCTTTAATATTACCAAAATTATAAATATATACGTGGATCACCCATGTTAATACCTAATTAAAGGCGAAGATAGAATAATTAAAAATTGACTCAGTTTATCTTATGTTTTTATTTTTAAAATATTCTCATCCGAAAGGAAAAATACTTAAGAGTTACTTAAGATCGAAGGACTGCAGTGAATAATTTATAGCCCGAGATATTTAGACGCACGAACCTGTGTGTTTGTTGTTCGCGAGTGCAACTGAATAGTGATACCTGAATCGAACACTACTTTTCTTTACTACTACGAGGAATTAAATATATTGTTAAAAAGGTCTGTTTATTCAAAAAAGTTCTATTACAAAATATCTGCTAATTAAAAAAGTCAGTATAATTTAATGAACAGTAAAAAATGGGAACAATATGAAAGCGACAGGTTACCAATTTCCCTGATTTGTGTATATTTTGTCGAATGTTTTGTGTTAACATTTCTTTAATAGCTTGCACGGATTTACTAGTTTCTTCAGAAACAGGTATGTCTATGGACTGATTAATCGGGTCATCATCGTCGCAATACTTGGGTGAATATGAGCACGGCTTTTGTTCTATAACTACGAGTGGTACCCAAATTAGTGGTTTTTGTTATTTTCTGTTTATTTTGCTCGACTACATCACCAATACAGGTGAAGCTAGGAGTGGTAATGATGATGATGATTTATAGCTTATAATAGCTTATCCTTTTCGAGAGGCTTTTTGTAATATCAGCGAAAAAGCCAAAATCCTTTTAGTGATTTTTGTATAATGCGAGAACATACATCCTAGTAATTACAATTTTATTTTAGTACTAGCAACTTTGCCAACGTTCTATGGAAATCATTATACGAAAAGTAGTTCTTGGTTCAGCAGGTGTAGGTTAGCTATCAATTTGGGTAAACCGCAAACTAATTTGTTGCGATTAATCGCTTTATGGACCTTCCTTTTTATAATTCAGGAACTGTATAAGTTTGCACTTTGTCTGGTTGCTAATCTTGATAGTTATAAAAAACTGTTAACACTCGTTTCTAATCACGAAGATGGCCTCAATTTTCTGTTTTTTTTTCCTGTTTAGTTATTAGGTAATTAAGTTGGTTAAAAAATTGCCATGGCTTTATACGACTATATATAGCACTAGACTTCGTCCGCAGCTCCGGCCGTGTGAATGTTTTCGCTATAAATGGAAAGTTTACGAAATAATTATAGATCTAGAAAAAAGTCCATTAACATTTTTTACTTGAGCTCTCTTACCATAATGGCAGCTACTGACATGGAGATCAATTTTCGTTCGATGAAAACAAAAGATGATTTCGGTTTCAGAAGCTTAGAAAATCTATCTCAAATGGTAATAGTATTCGAATGTTCTGCATGCGCAGCTTATGGTAAAATCATATAGACTTGAAAAAAAACAGTCATTATTAGTCATATAAACAAGGGTATTTTATTTTCTACACCATACATAAGATAATAAGTTTGTTGACCAAAGTATCTTTGCTGCGAAATATTATATATTTAACTAAGAAAGTTTTAATTTGTTCTACATTAAAAACTTGTACTGCAGTATAGAACAGAGTGTCTCTTTAAAAACAATACTGAGTGCAATTTTTGAAATCAATATCATATTTCGTATTATTTGTAGATTTCAAATACTCTATAAAGAAAAAGGCTTTAAAATTATTAAAATAAGTGATCCGCCAGAGAATTCACTTTCGTTTTAGTCCGTGTTTTGATTAAATTGTCGTAAGTTTACAACAAACTTTATTTTGATATCCGAGGTAACGAAGTCATTAAAGTAAGTGATCCGCCAGAGAATTCAGTTTCGTTTTAGTGCGTGTTTTGATTAAATTGTCGTAAGTTTACAACAAACTTTATTTTGATATCGGAGGTAACGAAGTCATTAAAATAAGTGATCCGCCAGAGAATTCACTTTCGTTTTAGTCCGCGTTTTGATTAAATTGTCGTAAATTTACAACAAACTTTATTTTGATATCGGAGGTAACGAAATCGGAGGTAATCGGAGGAGGTATTGGAGGTAATCTTGAGATTATGTTTCTAGTTTCACCGATTCAGGCATCCATTGAAACAAAAAACGTCTTTAAAAAGAAAATTTACTTGTCATCAAATTTTTCAACTTTTTCTTCTTTCGATCGATCGTTTTTCTGGCCAGTGCGATTGTTTTAAAAATGAAACTAATTTGTTGTGTAACTTTTAATAGGCCTTGTGCTCATACATTAGAATTAATACGTTAAAAACTTATTTAAAAATATTACTTCAAAATATAGAATTGTTAAATAAAATATATTAGGCAGATCAGATGTTTTTTATTGCCATTTAGCTAGATAAGTGACATAGAGATTCTAGAGGATCCTCATTCGATTTTCAAATTTATATAGACATTAAATCGAATTTACAATTTTATGAAAAATATATTCTCATTTCTTAACAAGAAATAAAGGCAAAGCTTGAGTACAGTTGGTATACGGCGAGTGATATATATATATATATATATATATATATATATATATATATCACTCGCCGTGCATTACGTGCGTCTCACAAAAAACTTGAAAACGACTAGACCGATTTGAATTATTTTTTTTTGTTTTGTTCGCCTCAATACAAAGGTGGTTTATGAAAAAATAAAATTAATAAAAACGCACAGGAACAGCAGAAAAATCGACAAAATTGTTGTAGGTTGTACGAAGTTCATCGAGTCTAGCTAGTATATCGATAAAAAGTAAATATTTAATTTTAGTTTTTCATTATACACCTTTTATATGTATTCGTACTGAGACTGCTTACCTATTATAAACTCAGTTCTCAGTATTGACAAGCGTGGCCACAGACAATTACAGATAAGATTTACTTTTTTCCATAGGTTTTCGTAACAATTGGATTGCGTGTGAACCACTCATTGTGGGAAATTAGGCAATGCTTATTACTAAAAACTTTTGTACTTACGAGATATCGTTAAGGTATGCCTTTATCTCCGCGCACACTGTGCAAGAGCTGTCTTAGAACGTAAATGTAATTGTAACTAAATGTACATTTGTGAATAAAAAGAGCATAATAGCGCTATTATAATTTTTTATTAACCATAACGTACATAGACATTCTAAATCCGGATGCGAAGTACACAAAAAGAAGAAACAAAGCTACTGGGACTAGCTTGTAGAGACAACGATACTTTTTTGGGTTAGATTGAAATCAGAGATGGAACATTGTTCACTAAACTTATTTTAGAAGAGATTAATCTCGCATTAAGATGCACAGACTTATGGTATAGCCACGTGCTGCGTATGGACACTACCTATTCCTACTACCTAGGGTGGTGGTGGTGGTGGTAGCCCAATTCCTCATTCATTATGACAGTAGATAGGTAGATGATGAAGATACAATCTATATTAGGTTAATAAAATTATCAACCAACTGAGAATGAATATGAAATGTTTATACTTTTATGTATCCACTATTAATCTCTAATTGGCGTTATTATAGGTGTTCGTGACCTGAATGTGCTCCGTAGTGTAAATGACGGTGGTGATACGATCATACCTATTATTTTATCATTAGAAATTACCATACCGCAGTCGTCATAAATGTTATTTATGATGCGAAGAAAATACTGCATAGCACTATCGTAAGCTGTAGGGGTATTAAGACACCGGTAGGATTTCACTGATACCCTTATGTGACTATATATAATAGGTCATAGTATTATTATGTATCTCTTTGCTTTTAATGTTTGTATTTGGCTGATTTTGATATTAGGAAAAAAGTTACATTAAAAAAAGAAAATAAAAAAGAAAAACTGTTTTTCGCCAATTTCAATTGTTTTTCTGTTTGTTAAAATGAGAGAGTCTAAAGAAGAAATTCTGATATTTTGTTACACAAAAGGGGAAAATGCGACACAAGCAGCGAATAAAATTTGTGACGTTTATGGACCCAATGCAGTGTCAGTAAGAGTAGTACAAAGTTTGATCTCAAAGATGCATATCGCCATGGTCGCCCTGTTACGGATAAAGTAGATGTCATTTTCGAAAAAGTGGAACAATATAGGCGTATTAGTAGTTACTATTTTGAGTATAATATATACTATTATTTTGAGCAATATAGCTGAAGAATTGGAAATTGACCACAAGATAGTTTTAACCCATTTAAAAAAGTCGGGATATACAAAAAGTTTGATACTTGGGTACCACACGAGCTTATAGAAACAAACTTAATGAATGAACTGTGTACTCATTTGCAATAATACCCTGCTAAAACGTAATGAAATTGAACCGATTTTGGTGAGAATGGTCACTGGTGATGAAAAGTGGATCACCTACGATAAAAATGTGCGAAAAAGTCATGGTTAAAGAGCGGTCAAGTACTATAGACTGTGGAAAACCCGGATTAACCCGCAATAAGGCGATGCTGTGTGTTTGATGGGATTGGAAGGGCATTATGAGCTTTTGCTGCCGGGTAAAACCATTGATTTTTTTGGATTTCCACTGCCAATAGCTGATGAGACTCAATCAAGAAATTGATAAAAAACGGTCGGAATTGAGGAACAAAAAGAGTGTAGTCATTCATCATAATAACGCCAAACCACACACTTCTTTAGCTACTACTTAGGAAAAATTAAGAGTTTGGCTGGGAAGTGTTAATGCATCCACTGTATAGGTCTGACTTAGCATCTTCAGAATTCTACCTGTTTCAGTTTTTATAAATTCTTTAGGTAGTGTAAGGCTGACATCAAAAGAGGACTGTTAAAACAAATGTCGCAGTTTTTTAATCAGAAGTCCCAAAATTTCTACAGTAAAGGCATCATGTCACTACCTACGAGATGGCAACAAGTTATTGAACAACGAATAAACCTTTTTCCTGACCCATTATTACATATTAAGCTTGCGATTTTTTTGTCATTGCAATTTACCATGCCGCGGGTATTAACATTTTTTGACGCAGAAAAACCTGTATAACAAGCACTATCGTAAGCCGCAGGGATATTTTGTCCCCGGTAAGATATCACTGATACCGTTATGCGACTATATATTACTAAGTTGATGATTGTTTTGTCATTAGAATTTACAATACTGCGGGTGTTTAACATTTTTGATGCAGTGAAAATCTTGCAAAACACTATCGCAAGCCGTAGGGATATTTTGGCTCCGGTGGATTTCATTGATACCCTTATGTGACTTTATATTATGCCTCTTTTGAGTACTTTGC
>WUAW01019581.1:8527-30797 GCA_017165845.1 Thaumetopoea pityocampa | reverse complement strand
AAACGCTTCTTCTGATAAATTGCAAAAATGTAATTACGTCATTGTTCTATTGGATGAGCGATATATTAGCGTGCCCACTTAACGCCTGTTAATTATTGCGTGTTATAGAGATAAATTTATCATCATTTTCACCCCGTAGAAGTACACTGCTGGACCCTGGCCTCTTCCTTAAAATGGAGAGATTTGCCATAAACTCCACGCTTGGCAGCTGCTTGGAGATCGCAGTAGCTATTTATTGAATTAGAAGATAACGCTGTTGCCCATTATCCTGGTGCATCCTTTCTCACAGCATCGACGAGAAGAGATGGAGTGACACTGTTATTATACCGGCACCACACAGAGACGAGACACACACTTATTGTAGGTAGGTAGGTAGGTACTCGACTCTCGCATCAGTCGCTTATAAGTAGCGTTAGAATTTAGTTATACATGTTATATTAGGTTTATTATGTATAATATTGGAACCTACCTATAAATAAATAAAAAATATAAAGATTATTTATTTATTTATCTGCTGACCATACAATATTACAGGCGTAAAAACGTCTCCAATCTAATTTAGTTGTATATAAAATACGACACGAGGCCGAGGTGCCACCGACTGTCTTCGTTAAAACAAACAAAGCAACGCTATTTTACAGTGTTAAAGTGTGTCCGATGGGCTAACACATAGATATAGAGGTGAGAAATCGAGTAGGTACATCATTGGAACCATAGAATTATGGAACCTCTCAGTCGTATGGTACTCTACTTACATGCGAGTATGAATATTTTATTTTGTTATATTTTATTCAAACTTATCTTCTATTTTTAATTTTGTTAAATGTTAGCAATGACAATGACGCCACTTTTTATATCTCTACTAGCTGACCCGGTGAGCTTTGTACCATCTAAAATTCATCATCATCATTTCAGCCCGTAGCTGTCCACTGCTGAGTCTCTCCAATCGAATGCCAGCGCGACCGGTCCATAGCCACCTGCATCCAGTGAGACCCAGTGATCCTCACCAGGTCGTTGGTCCATCTCGTAGGTGGCCGTCCTACACTGCGCTTGCTAGTTCGTGGTCTCCATTCAAGGACCTTTTTGCCCCATCGGCCATCCGATCTTCACGGTATGTGGCCCTGCCCATTGCCACTTTAGCTTGCTTATCCAACGGGCTATGTCAGCGACTTTGGTTCTTCTACGGATCTCCTCATTTTTGACTCGATCTCGTAGAGAAATACTAAGCATAGCCCTCTCCATAGTTCGCTGCGCGACATTGAGCCTCTGAAAAAGACCTTTTGTGACCACGTCTCAGAGCCGTAAGTCATCACTGGTAACACTTTGGTTGTACACCTTACTTTTCAGGCACTGAGGGATTTTGAACGAGAAGACATTTTGTAATTTACCGAACGCTTCCCATTAATTAAACAAAAAAAAAATTTGATTGTAACTCTTTTTAGAAAGAGTAACAGTCAAATTCATGATCTATCAGGATTAATCATTATTAATCCCAATCGACCGGGGTAAAAGTTTCTTTGTTCAAGCTTTAGGCAAAACCCAACGGGTAGATTTTAGTGAAACTATTGCAGTTTTAAAAGTATTATTCCGACTTAAATACTGCGACATGTTTAAGCAAAATCGGTCCACTAGAACTGAAGATACCGCTTGATCCCTGCTTTATTAGGCACGAGAGCTCAAGTAAAAGTGATTCTAAGGATTTTAATATAAATCTATGATTGTTTCGGGATTTCCCATTTAGCGGAAAACCGACATTCACGCGGGCGGAGCCGCAGAAAAAGCTAGTATTGAATATTAGTATATAGAATATTAGTATAGTATAGTATAGTATAAATAAAAAAAAACATTATTTGCTTGGAAAAAAATATAAGAAAAATACACCCTCATACCGCGCGGGCGCCGTGGTCTGGTGCTTTAAGTGACAAATATCCAAATATCTTGATAAACCTTCACATTTATTATTAGGATTACTGGATAGGTAATCCTATCCAGTAATAATTTTTTATTTATCTTAATGGATAAATAAAAAAATATTACTCATTTATTTTATTTATCTTAATAATTCTATGCTAATGGATAAATAAAAATTTATCACTCATTTATTATTTATGGCAGCAAAAAATGGCATCTGTTTTTGAATTCGGATGAACCTAATAGTAACAGTTCTTTTTTATTTGGAATTCGCACAGCGTACCTGCATTTTAGTTTGTACAAGACTTGAAACGAATAGTATATTTGTATTGAGTCGAGTATTGTTCGACCGTTCTCGGCGCGAACGGGAATCCATTTTATCGAAGGGCAAAAAGAAGTCCTTTGTACCAGTTTTGAGTTGTAGCGGCCTTTTGTAAAGGTGTGTTTTAAATGAAGACAAATAGTACATTTTACTCTATAATGCAAAAAAAAAAATATGTTTGCATCACAATTTCTAAATTTTTATTCACACTAACATGTACTTATAGTAAAGAGGAAGGATGTTTGTTTGTCGATTTGTTTTTTAAGTTTTTACGCCTAAACCGCTAAGTCGATTGTTATAACGTTTAGCGGAGAGATTGATTTGATACCATGGCAGGGTATAATTATCATGATACTACTTCTATTACTGAACTCCTTAGAATATGAGTTTTTAAAATTCCTTTGTTATTGCTCCCCTACACTATTAAAGGAAGTTATTGTAGGCTAAAAATTATATATCTCTAGTTTTACAGGATAGACTCTGCCTTGATTTACTTGTTTGAGTAGATGACTAAACTTTTTATATTAGTTATCTAAATTTAAAATAGAATTAATTTTATAAATATGTTTAGAAATAAATAAGTTAGAAACCTTTTAATTCTTTTTTAATGAGGGTAATTTCAAGCTACAATAATGGATGTTTATATACTGCTATATGACGTCACGGCTATTATGGTACGGGTGACCGAGATATATATAGCGAAATCTTCCCAATACGCCCCCTTCCCCCACACCCCACTCTTCCATATATTCAATTACTACCATATTATACTGTTTTCACAGAAAGATTTCTTTTTACACGCTTTATATTAGCTTGACTTGTATCTGTCTATCTATGCAACGGAATATTTGGACACGATTTTCACCCACTTAAAACCATCGGATCGACTTGAAACTTTGCATACTTCTAAAGGACCGACGACAATACAATAATTTCATAATTTTTTTCAAAGATGCTGGCCAGGATCGTCAGGATATTAAAAAAAAAAACCGAACTAAAAAATGAAAAATAAATAATAGTTTAAAAAAAACTAAAACAACACGCTTTATAAGAAAACCTAACTAAAAAAATAAAAAATAATTTTACAATCAAAAGCGTAGGGTGCGCTATATCAATTAATATATTTGATAATAAACAGATATTGCCAAAAGTATTCTCTAAGAAGAAAACGTAAGTCATAAAAAGCACGCCACGCTTTTGATTGTAAATTATTTTTTATTTTTTAGTTCGGTTTTTTTATAAAGCATGTTGTTTTAGTTTTTTTTAAACTATTATTTATTAATTACATTTACTGTTGCGTATAAGATACTATAAAAAATCGAAGATACGAAACAACGATAGCTCTATATTTAGATAAAATATAAAATAGCTTTAGCTATAAATATTATTAACACCTCAGTGAAAACCGCAAACCATTTACGATAAATAAAACAATGAAGCTGCGTTAAAATGCGGCACAGGTTTTAGCGGCGAAGGTCGTTCAGCGGAAGAACGCTTGACAGTCCATGCGTTCACTGTCCAGGTATTGTTGGGACATCACACGTTTTGGTCATTATATCACTGTACGAGCTCAGCGCTCGTAGATGAATCGCGATCAGTGAGTGCCCACAATTGATCTATTAATATCTAAGGTGTCTACTCTAATATTGGTCAACACTTCACTCGCTAGTATCTGAATCAGTTTCAGCAATCAATTTATTGTCGAAAATTGGAGTCAGATTTCACTTATAACCATCCGAAGAAGCAACATGGTGACCCCGTGCGAATTGTGAGCAACAAATTCCGATGGCAGAATTATAAATATAACGGTAATCAAGATACAAGAAAAACCTTGGGCTTGAAGTTTATTTCATCTAATCAAGACAAACACAGTACCAGTACCATCGCATATTGTGGTTTCCCGACAGTCCTTTGTTACAAGCGGATGCTGCTGTTCGAACTATTTTTTAAATGATCACCTTCCACTTCGTAAACTATCGGAATAATAACATCGAAATTTCAACAGAAATCATATTATAATTTACTACTGTAACCTACTACTACATATATCATACTATTGCTGTGTAGCGTCGAAATAATAACACTCCACTAAATCTACCGCGATTTTCAAGACGCCTGCCGTGCGTGGACGTTCCAAATCCCTCCTTTGTAAGGGGGAGGCGTGTTCATGATGATAATGATGACTGATCATTCAGATTCCAAATTAATTATATAATCGGAATAAATCGGAAAAGAGTAACAGTGGAGTTTCTGGCCCGTTCTTCTCCTCTGAAACATCTTTCCGAGCGGGTGGTAGATTCTTGACTGTTCATAAGTACCTGTTGGGTTTACACGAATAAAAAAATTTTGATTTTGACTTTGAATATTAGATCTTTGCATCATCGGGTTCGACTTCTGATTTCTTTTTGATATAACTTGATCTCCATTAGCTATTCTAGAACTAGATGCCATAGTATAACTTTTTAAATAAAAAACTTGAACATTTCTACATGTTTTGTGTTACGATGTTCAATTCTTTTCCTAAGTTTTTTTTTTAAGTCGTCGTTGCACCGTTGCTGAACAAACTCGTCCCTCGACTTTCTCTATTACTCTCGGCTTTTTTAAAAAAAGTTCACGTGTCACGGCGATCGCGAAGTCGTTTTTTAGTTTACGAGAATCATTCTGTTATAACATTTGCTCAACCCTGCTATGTTGCGTAATAACAGTGGCACTCAATATATTTAAATATTGACAATAATTTGAATTGTAAATCACAGTCCAAATTATTCGGATCTTGTATGTACTCCATGTGTTGTCGAATACGATGGTTAACTTGTGAATCACTGTGTTGTCATACCACTGCTTAGTTGCTTTTAATTTAGTTTTCGATCAACAAAGTATTTGTAATGTATTTAATTGTGGACACAATTCTTTTCACACATATTGACCTAGCCCCAAATTAGAATTACCTTTGTCTTGTTTACTAGATAATAATATATTAATAGATAAATGCTAACGTACTGCTCGGGTGCGAACATTCGAGTTCATAATATAAAGTTTGTCCCTACCGGGACCAATTAACACATTAAACAAGGTCACGACCACTGAAGCAATCAATTGTTAATTATATTTTAAAGCAGTTGGCAAACTTCACACGCCGCTGAGAATATCTCTCAAGCGTGTAGATTTGTTTAACACTTTACCGTTAGGAGCGAATGTTAATTAATTATTAAATTATTAATACGCACATGCTTTTGAAAAGTTAGTTAGAGGTGCTTTGATTCAAACTAAGAGTTGGCATGCACAGCCACGCTAGTAGTGATGGTCTGCTGATATTTATACTCTTACATCATTTATCTAATGTATATATATATACTATTATAAAATTAATATTATAATAGTATATATTAATATAAAATAAATACTATTATAATAATCTATATACTATTATAAAATTGTTAAATGTCAAATTTTCAATAGTCGAAAATATTTAAAAACAAAGTACTCAAATCAAATAATGTATTATAGACCTTTTATTGTAATAGCATTTAATTTTATTGTAATGGCATTAAAAAGAGTAACAGTGGAGTTTCTGGCCCGTTCTTCTCCTCTGAAACAACTTTCCGAGCGGGTGGTAGATTCTTGACTTCATAAGTACCTGTTGGATTTACATGAATAAAAAATTTTTGACTTTGACAACTAATTAAGGGCTTCTGTAACCAAGTACGTCAAATAGTATTAGCTTCTGCCCGCAGCTCCGCCCGCGTGAATGTCGGGTTTCTGCTAAATAAGAAATCACGAAACAAATATCTATCATATACACTATTATAAAATTATTAAATATTAAATTTTCAAAAATCAAAGATATTTAAAAACAAATGACTCAGATCGACTAATTAAGGGCTTCTGAAACCAAATCCGTCGATGTTTGTTTGTTTGTTTGGACTTCACGCAAAAACTAGCAGGTAAATTTTGGTCAAACTATTACAGTCTTAAAGGTAGTATCCCGACTTAAATACTGCGGCATGTTTCATCAAAATCGCTTAGGCTTTTTATATGATTGTGTCGGGATTTCCCACGTAGCGGAAAACGGACATTCACGCGGACGGAGCCGCGGACAAAAGCTAATAAATTATAATATACGTAAATAATAATATGTAAAACTTAAAAACATCGCAGCCCGTTTGCGTAGTCGTATAAATTAAATGATAATATTGTTTTTATCCAAATTGCGGAATCGGTACAGACGTAGTTCTCTGACTCATGTTTAATATTCCACGAGTCTGTATGGTCCGATTGCGACACACATATTGTTGGGTGGTTTATACCTACGGGCTCACAGCTGTGAGCTTTATTATATACAATACGATTATAAGCGGATGCTCTAAATAAACTCGAGCTACTTTGTATTGTTTGCGATTATAAATGTTTATTGTTCTATTGGAATGATAATAGCGAACTATACTTTATACTGTGACTCTTCTCGTAGGAACTGAGAGCACTAGGTAAGAAATTCACCAAGCTTATAACGAGCAGGAATTTTTCCGAGATGTCTGTCAAGTGAAAACTAATGAAGATAGCCTACTGCAAATGGAGACGGAATTCGGAAGGGTGCTTGATAGAAGACTCAAGAAACAAAAATTGTACGCAAAATGTGATCGAATGTAAATGAATATATTAACTAAATTAACTAAAAAAACAATTTGTTTAAAAGATATATGCGACTCAATATATGAATGTGGTGAGGCGGAGTGTGTGAGCGAATTGACCAGCTGTAGTCTCAGCCTATTATACTCCTTCTGCATGAAAAACTTGAGATATCGGCATAATTCATACGTACGTACTCATATCAACAGATCCGGGCAAGTTTACGCATTGGTGTGAGTCAAGTGCGAAAAGTCTTACACGAACACTTAGGCGTCAGAAAGTATTTGTACCAGATGGATACCTAATTTGATGGAAGATCAAAAATCGTCGAATGGATTGGTGCCGCGAAATGCTTGAAGAGTCTAGGAGACTCGAATGCTATTCTTGACATCATCGCAGGTGATGAAAGCTGTATATATATTTCTAGTCCGAAACCAAAAGACAATCTGCCCAATGGATGTTTCCATTCGAAGATTTGCGAATAAAAGTAAAAAAAGGGTAGAAGTCAGAGGAAATAGATGATTTCCTCATTATTTGGATGGACCGGTCATTTCGCAACAATCGTGCTAGAGGATAAAATGACTATTACTGCAGATGTTTTGGAAAATGTTCTCTCCATCACGATAACGCTCCAGCCCGCTGCACTAGACGGACAATCGAATATTTGTCTATGGAAGGTGTGGAATTAGCGAGTCATATTCCTCGCAGTTCCGATCTGACATATTTATTCCCAAAATTAACGTTATATGAACACCGAAGATGCCGTGGGTTTCGTTCGTAAACGAAAAAGAAGAGATTCCTAAAGAAGAGTACGCACTGCTTCAGTCAATGGTTCCATCGCTTACCAGAAAGAAACGGAGACTACCTCGAAAAACAATAAAAACATTAACGGGGTCCTACATCATTCCGTTTTTGATTTTCTAAAAACTTTTAGTATGACCCTCGTATATATGATGAAAATGTTCTATTGTTCTCAAAATAAAACACTTGAACGGGTGATTAATAAACGTGAAAACAGGCTTTGATACTTCCATATGTTTTCAGATATTTGATACTTTATAAAAAGAAACATACAGTAGTAGTAAGTATCGTATTTCATGCTAAGTAGGTATAGACCTACTTAGCATGGGCATCGCCAAGTGGAGGAGGGTAGAAGGGGTAGCTGTCCCCCTGAAGGCTCATTAAAAATATTGATTGCTCTATCGTTCACGACGTGTTCTGTAGATTTGTGGATCTTTTAACAGCCTGAGATGTATTAAAACCCGATTAAAACAATTATGGAAAGTCATCGCAATGGTCTTGCAATAATGAGTGTTTATAGAAAGATTTTATCAATGAGTACATAAAGGACTTTAACAGTAAACATACACATGTACATACATACACACACGCCGGTATCCTGTACTGGTAGGTAGATATTACATTCCGCCACATACTACGATCCCGACTGGGACTGTTGCGAATATCACCGTAATCAATTGCGGATAATCAGCATTATTTTTAATATCAGCGTTAGAATTAGGATCCGCACTGATTAGTGTTGATTTTCAAAGATGTAATATATCCAAACATTAGAATCAGTAGGTATCAGCTGGCCCCCTCAGACAAGTTGACATTCTACAATCGTTAACGCTAATAGAAACGAAAAAAATGTATTGTGATGACATTTCTAATCGCCAAATCACGGGTGACTTATCGATTACAAATTTCATTCCAATACATTCTTTTCGTTTCTATTAGCGTTAACAATGTTAGAAAATCAACCTGGCTCGGGGGGATGATATCGATTTTAAAAAATCCAAATCAGTATCAGCATCCCCTGTTGTCAATAAAATACATCAGCAACAACCCTAATCCTTAACACACCTTTCTCGCCTCATCCACATTCATACATCTTTTAACACTTTCGTCGATTAAAGGTACTACGAACTTGACCTTATCGAAACCAGTTACTCGACCTTTTTGGAACAAGTAACTATTGATAAAGTTTTAAAAGTTTTAATAAAGTGGTGAAAAAGTTTATAAAAAACCCAAGAAGATAATCTTGGGTTTCTTGCGAGTTGTTATAAAGAAATATGTTTTAATTAAAATATTTTTCCTCCGATACATGGTGAATGCTTAAAAGTTAATGAATCATTTTTATTTTACCTACATACAATACATATTCAAACGGCCGATTAGTTCAGTGGGAGTGCACCCTGCTTTCTGTGCTAATTCTGATAGGAACAAACTTTGTGTGATGAGCACGAATGTGTATATCCAATGTTTATCTATATATCGACGCTGGTAAGCAAAAACGTAGTAAGTGACACATTCGTGTTTTTTTCTTTTATTACATCATTGGAATCAGTAAAATAAACTACGTCGAATGGTATGCTCTGGTGAACAATTTTGGATTTGCGGGTTACTACCTTTATGCTTTCTAGCGTCGATATGTATGTATTAGCATTTATCTTGTATATAACTAAGTATATCTTTGTATCCAAGAGAGGTAATCATAATTTGGGGCTGTGTGTGAAAAAAAATGTGCCTATATTAAAGAAGGGCGGTGTATGTTTTACGTCCTGAGATTGTGTTAATAGTTCATCATCATCATCATCAACAGCTCCTGGAAGTCCATTGCTGGGCCTGGGTGTCCCCTTTGAAAAGGAAGGACTTCCCATAATCACCACGCCTGGTAGGCGTCTTGGAGACTGTGGTAGGTTTTGATATAATAACAGGATAACACTGATGCCCATTATCATGATATATCCATTAAGTGGTTCTTACAGCACCCACGGGAAGAGACGGAGTGACGCTATTATTATGCCAGCGCCACAGAGCATGGCGGCGCCACACAGTGTGTCGGCGTTACACAGCAACAAGTTGACAGTTAAAACTATGATTATTTAATATTGTAAGGCGGTTGAACTTTCGCGTGAAATGAGAACAACCATTATCATTCACTCAAAATCGTAATGATGGTAATTATGCGGTAACAGAACTTAACTAAATTTAGTATATCCCTATCTTTTTCTAATGTCAAATGCCAAAACAAGATAGCTACAATGTTGTTGCTGTCGGTTTCGTTTAGACATGTCAAAATTAAAAGATTTAGACGCGACCTCGGAATATAAGTACTAAAGGTAGGCAAAAGCCCAACATTTTTTTGAATCGTTTAACAGAAATATAAGTTGGTATTCGCCATAAATGTTTGCTATCTCGTTTTGGCGTTTGACATTAGAAAAAGATAGGGAGAGACTAAATTTAATTAAGTTCTCTTACAGCAGAATTAGCACCAATGTCCGTAAATATATAGGTATATCGATCGGATATGTTCAATTAACCTGAAAACCGTATAAATCGATCTAAAGAAAACAAAGAAAAGTCGAAGATATTTTCATTATAATCGTGTAAAATGAGATAAAGATTGAAGAATAAAAGTTCATTTAATTTCAATTCAATTCAATTTATTTTTGAAAATTAAAAATGTAAACATTAATTAATAATATTCCTTTCATATAAAAACAATGAACGTAAAAAAAATACAAATAAAATCAATAAAAGAATTCAAATATAAATAACCTTCATAGCAACTACTAAAGCACTATTCATCATCATCATCAATATTTTTTTTAAATTAACAAACAGTCTTTATTTCATCTGTTATTAGAATTCAATCAGAACAAATGACTTTGAAGTTTCTTCTTCTTCTTCACGCACAATGCCACTACCTTAATATTTGCGATTGTAGTTTTGGGAAAGGTGCGTTTGGTAACTTAGAATGAACTTTTAAAAGAGTATGTTCATCAATATGATACTGATAAATGGCATAATGCAAAACTATCAGAATAAGACAAAAAAAAATTGTTGTGATTTAAAAACCGTGTAAAAGCGAAATCGTGTAATTCGAGTACCGTGCAAACCGAGGGAGTGGTGTATGAGCAGTTATACAGAGACAGTGACCGCAAGACATGCATGCGCACTCGTCCCCTGCGAGCCAAACACGCGAACGAAAACGATCGGAACTTTCACGACTCGGCGCGAAATATTTTTGGATACATTGTTTTGGTGGAAGTCGTGTTTGTTTTATCAACGCTAAATAAACTACCTAACTGTATTGTATGAATCGCAGCTGAGGTGCTAACGAGTCTTTATTTAGGCCTAAGTTGCAGTATAACTTAAAACAATTAAAATAAAAAAAATCCGCCACATATTTAGCTTTTTATATATTTTTGTTTTTAAGTACATTGGTGGTACAGTAGTGCCAGATACGAACTGCTATCAAAAAGGTCGTGGGTTCAATCCTAATAAACTCATTCAGAACCACTTTTACTTGAGCTTTACCTTAACGGCGTCTACTAAAACAGGGATCAAGCTGTATCTTCCATTCTACTAGACCGATTTTGATAAAACATGCTGCAGTATTTAAGTCGGAATAGTATCTTTAAGACTGTAACAGTTTGACCAAAATCTACTTGCTGGCTCTTGCGTGAAGCTCGAATAAATAAACACATAAACATGAACGGATTTGGTTTTTTTGATGGTAGTTTTTTGAAATATATTTGATTCACAAAATTTGAATCAAAATTTTTATAACACTGTAGATAGACTACTCAGGGTTCGGAACCGTACGGTAATTATAATCGCATCACGTCGCAAAATTTTAGAATTATGCTGACAGCCAATAACGCAATAACAAATTCGATTGATTTTTGCTCACAGCGCTCTCTATTGGCTTATTTCTTTAACACACGCCGCGGCTTCATCTCTTCATTATTTCATTGATTGTTAGCATTTTATTGCCAAACGATTTTTAAACAACTAATATAATGTGCATATGTGCGATAAAAATCGACAATTAATATGTATCATTCACAGAGAGAATATATTGCGTATTTTTCCTCTTATAAAAGAGGAATTCATAAGAAAAGATTGAAAATAATATGTCAAATGTTATGATTCATGAATATTTGTGTATTCTGCTCTCGGAAGTATAAAATATATTGAGGTAAACTTAAAAAAAAACATGCCTCGTTTCATTCGTCGCCATTCTTCAACATTGTTCTTTATACATTCGCTATACATTTCTTTATACATGCAGTTCGCCATTCTGGTATATCCCTTAGCTGACTATCACAGAACTCACGGGAGGAGATGGAGTGCCGATATTATTATGCCGGTGATATACAGCAAAGAGATAGCAAGAAGATAGGGTATCTTAATACACAACAACATAGATTACGGTGTCCAGGCTATTGTCGACGTCCTGCCAAAGACGAGCAGGGCGTAGGCGCAGAGCCCACGCCATTAACAGTAGCGAGCCCATGGAGGTGGCGCATTAATGTCCTGTGTACCCCACAAGTAGAAACCGAGAATCAAGACTTTCTGCATAAATATGCTGACCTCATTACGGATGTACGCCGCTTCCGTGACGAACCATTCCCTCAACACAATGGTATACTTCTACGTTTAGAAAATTTCCACACTAAAAAGGGCATAATCGTTGCAGCTTGGATAAAATAGCATGGACTTTCTGGAGTGTTATGTGTTCTTAAGATACCTTCCAAACTAAAAGGACAGGCGGATATACTGTACTGAGTGTTGGCCTGCCCAAGAGCTCCATGTCACCAGAATTAAGATAAAGAGGTCGATAAGTGGTATTATGTAGTCAGGCTACAATTTTGGGGTTCTTGTTGTAACAGAAAATCTCCAGGAGGATTCATTAAGTTGTTATGGTAGTAGGTAGTTAGAGGCACATTTGGTAAGAAGTAGTCTTTCCTGGAAAGCGTGAGTTGGATGTCGAGAACGAAGATATAGATACCAATGGATTCGCTACTGAAGATGTTTAAGATACGGAAAATGACAGAAAAGACCGGCACTAATAACATCAAGTAGAAAAAAGAAGAAGAAATTATAGATATCTAAATTTTTCACACTTTCAATATTCTCAATTGTAAGTGTTCTGTGAATAATGTGATATATTATAATTCCTTCGTGTTCAAGAGCAAGGCGACCTGCCAACAATTCCACCATTCAAAGGCATGCTGCCAAGTTCCGCACGTGCAGCTGCACTTATTAACTTACAATTAACTTAACCATATAAAATGTCTCATATCAACATTCAAGTAGATATGGGTATCCTGCATTGTTTTGAACAGGACGGGGCGGTACGAAGGTGTAATTACACCATTGCAAATGTTTGTTTCGGTGGAGTCAATCAAATGAATATTACGGATTGCGTCCATAATAATGCACAAAATATAATGTTTGATATGCTGTCAATATATACGAGTACATATCAATGTATAGTATTTGTATGATGCCCAATGTGGAGATTATGGAAAATTTCTCCTTTTTAAGGAGGAAATCCATGTCTAGCATTAGACTTGCAAGCGTTGGTGATGATGATGATATTGTCAAGATAGCTAATGCACTACTGGTGCTCTGAACAACAACACGAAAGTGCTGCACACGACTGGTGTAAATCGCAATACGCAACAAAGTTGCGGCAGACAGTTTGTATCAGTTAGAATGCAATTAATTATTCCGCTCTAATTAATTCAACGTCCACAATGTTTCCTGCGCCAACACATTTACTGAATTTATTATGAGAACACTCTGAAGCCATAACCAGTCAAGTAAAAACATCATCATCATCATTTCACTGCTGAACATAGGCGTCTCCAACCGAATCGAATTCTGAAAATTTGCTGTATGACGGCTTTAGAATACTATTGTCACCACCCCCTCACTTGGGTGACCCCAGGCAAGACAAGAGGTAAGAGGCGACTAAGGGACAAATGGACAACATGCATCAGTGCAAGAGAAGGAAAACTCGAAACGAAACCCTGTGCCAACCCGTCTAGCCAGCGTGGTAACAGTAGGCTATAAAACCTCCATAAATACACACAAGTGAAAACATAATCGATAAAATTAGTTACATGACTGTTTGTAAGCGGAAATGTTTTGGAACTGAGCGCGCTTCAAGATCGTTGATAGTACATGCTCAAGTCTTTATTTAACACAAAGATTAACACCATTGTTATAGTATTATAGAATATATGGATTATTGTAGTTTAATACCTATTGTACTGTATTCTTACAATAAATGATTTTGATACTCACTATTTTAATTCTGCGCAACATATGCATCTGTATACTATTATAAAATTGTTAAATGTCAAAAATCAAAGGTATTTAAAAACAATCCACTCAGATCGACCAATTAAGGGCTTCTGAAACCAAATCCGTCGATGATTGTTTGTTCGGGCTTCACGCAAAAACCAGCGCGTAGATTTTTGTTAAACTATTAAAGTTGTAAAGGTACTTTTCCAACTTAAATACTGGGCATGTTTCATCAAAAGCGGTCCAGTACAGTTGAAGATACAGCTTGATCTCTGTTTCAGTAACCGCCGTTAAGGTACGAGAGGTCAAGTAAAAGTGGTTCAATGGCTACTTATATAAATCTGTGATTGTGTCGGGTTTTCCCATGTAGCGAAAAACCGACTTTATGTGGGCGGAGCCGTGGGCAAAAACTAGTGTATATATAAAAGTAGTATACATGATTTTAGTGGAATCTTACTTTAACGTTGCAACCGACACTAGTGGCACTCTGACAATAGTGCAGTGTTTCATTATCATTATCATCAGTCCATAAAAGTCCAATGCTGGACATCGGCCTCCTCCCTAAAAAGGAGTAATTTTCCATAATTTCCATACTTGGCAGGTGTCTTCGAGATCGCAGTAGATTTTGATTGAATAGCAGGATAACGCTGTTGCGCATTATCCTGATACTTATATTCTTTAGCCGGTTCTTACAGCGTCCAAAGGAAGAGATAAAGTGACGCTATTATTATGCCGGCGCCACACAGCAAATCATAAAGTGTTTAATCCTGTATAATTTCACCTTTTAAGTGAATAACCCATTTATATTATTATAAATTTTAATTATAAATAAAACGTATCTTTTGTTAAAGGGGGCCCGCGGAAAGTAGTGGTCAAAAATGTGAACGGCAGATTCATGTCGGGGCAGCTGGTGGCCATCATGGGGCCGTCAGGCGCCGGCAAGAGTTCACTCCTCAACGCCTTATCTGGCTACAGGTAACTGAAAATATTAACTTATAACACATAATGTTACAACATATTAGGTTTTCATATTGCTAAATACGATACGGTTAAAGTCGTTAGCATCCAAAGTCAAGCTGTGTTTTGCAACATGGAAAATTGGCTCCCTATGGTCCTCCCCCCTATGGTCCATAGACCATAGAAAATTGACGCCCTAAATGGATACTACTACCGGGAATAATAGTCGCGTTCCAACGACGTCTGGTGCAATATGATTTTTCCAAGAAACGCATTGAAAGGGCAACAAGTCCCTTAACATTGGACAAGGATATTGAGAGGTATACACCTCTACATATACATACCTCTCTATATATACCTCTACATATACCTCTACATATACATATACAGAGGTATACACCAAACCAGTTCCCCAGAAGTTGACAAGGTATACACCTTGTCAACTTCTGGGGAACTGGTTTGGTGTACGTCAGTAGGAGATATGATGATATGGTTGCTTTTGGAGCACTACATTTTGGCTGCTCTAAAATGGGCTAGTTAGGTGTCGTAGGCCAGGATATAGAAGCAAAATGGATCACTATTGATGATCAAGGAGGAACAAGATATAATATTGCTTAATTGCGAGGGCTTCCAGACAGACATATGATATTATCAGACGACAGTTGTTTATTTATTGTAAACTCGTCTTACAGCTTACACGCAACTACAAATAATATGAATGAATTCATTCGAATCAATAAAGCATTCGAATAATTCCAACGCAAACAAAATTATTTGAGTCGAATGCGACCGATTCGACGGACAATAAATGGTGAACGTGATATCTGTTCTTATAACTGTCTATTACCAATTAGTAATGATTATTCGAATAATGGATTACTACTAATGATGTACTACTATTTTTAAAGTGGTAAAAAAACCGAACTTTTTTAGAGCGTTATTCAACATATTTTAAAGAGGCGCAGGATCAGTTTACGGAAAAATAAATTATAATATCGTGCCTAATATTCGAACGTCATTTGCTTATACATGCAAAACGTATGCAGGTCTGAGGGTGTAACAGGCGAACTTCTGGTGAACGGGCAGCCTAGAGATGAGCAGCTTTTCCAGAGGTCGTCATGCTACATCACACAAGAAGACTTGCTCCAGCCATTACTTACAGTAAGAGAAGCTATGGATGTAGCGGCGAGCCTGAAGCTACCTAAAGGAACAAAAGCACCTTCTGAGGAGATCCTTCAAGAGTTGGGCTTGCTGGAACATCAACATACGAGGACGGATAACCTATCTGGTGGACAAAAAAAGAGGTAAATTATATTATTGACATACTGATTATTTAAAAAAGTTTGATTTTTTGTTTTCAAAAAAGTTAATTATTGATACCTAAAGTGGTCTATATCGACCCCCAGAGGTCGACGATGACCTCCAAGGGGTCTACGCCAACTGTCAAAAATGCATTGGAAGTTAATAAATTTACAATAATTTGTAAATTAATATGATATTTATACTTTTAATTTCATATTAACTACGCTTTGATGGTCTATCCAAAAGTGAAAAACATTACAAGTAGTCTACAAAGACAAAAATTTGAGGACATTTGCTATAGAGTAAGGTTTCGTGTTAAAAGCACAATTTGGTCCATCTATTTTATTCAACGAATAGGCGTCCATGCATTCATCATCATCATCAGACCACGTCCACTGCTGGACATGGGCTTCCCCTTAAAAAAAAAGGGATTCGTCATAATCTCTACACTTGGCAGATGTCTTTTTACATATGCGAATTGCTTCAGATAATTATGTACATACAAACGTAACTAGAGAATGAGATGTTTACTAATAAATTAAATAATATAAATACCTGATAATATTTGCATTTATTGTGTGGCGCCAGTATAACATTAGCATCACTCTTCCCGTGAGAACCAGCTAAGTGATGTACCCGAATAATGGACAGCAGTGTTATCCTGCTATTCAATCATAATCTACTGCGATTTCCAAGACGCCTGCCAGACAGAAAGTGTACAGCAAATCTCTTCTTTTTAAGGAGGAAGGTTATGTCCAGCACATGGGCTTTCAGGGCCTGGTGATGGTGGTGACTGATGACACACGGTCCACAACTTATCCGTGACAAAATCTGGGTTTACACTCTGATAGTAAGTTAAAGACACACATACATTAAATCACGCCTTTTCCCTGGTTCTCCGGCCGGAAATCGAACTCCGGTCTCCCGCGTGACAGGCGGGGATACTGACGACTATACTACTAAAGAATTGGGGTAGGCAGAAACTACTTCTTTCCACTTGCTACGAGCAAACAGGCTATCAGTAGCCCAATTTCGCTCCCGTGAGAAACGAGGCGTGTCGGGTGGCGAACGACGACGCCGCCATTTTTATAATTTAAAGAATTCGTTCTACATTGCTTAAAGGAATATAAATGACTTTTTTGTTTGTAGATTATCAATAGCTCTTGAACTGGTGAACAACCCACCCATTTTCTTCCTGGATGAACCCACCAGCGGCCTGGATACAGTCACCACCACCCAATGCGTCAGAGTGCTGAAACAACTGTCCAGGCAGGGCCGAACAGTTATTTGTACAATACACCAACCTGCCGCATCTCTGCTGGAAATGTTTGATCAGGTATGAAATCTTTTCGTTAGACTATACTGCAGTTTAATACACAGGAGTTCCTACTCCTGTGTATTAAACTGCAGTGGGTGGTCTCTGAGTGATTTGTTTATAATCATTATGTAGTTATTAATTATTAGTGTAAGTTAAGTAGCTCATAAATATTCATGTAGTATCATATACGCATAATTTTATGTAGTATATACTAAAATTAACAGTAAAAACCTTTGTTTAGCTCTATGTTGTCAAATAGTATTACATAACCTCCTTACTAAAGCTGTAGGTTTTCTATTAGATTAAATAAAAACAATATAACATCTAAGTAGGACAGAGGTGCTAGACTATTGCCCAGTCATCTCACGTCCTAACACGTTCACAAAGGTATGAGGTCTATTGACTCATACAGGACTTTCATACGGTGCGTTGAGAAAAATAGTGTTACTTCAGTCAGTAGAAATAAAAATAAAGTTTGTTAGTGCTTGCCGTCAAAGAGTCGTTTAAAATCAAATTTCTCTTGTGGCAAATTTTATAATAGTACAGACTTAAATAAAATTGCCCATGCGTCCATATCACGGTATAAATGCACCAATTGAAAGTACGCTGATAGAGAAACCGCTATGTGCAAAATAAAATAATATAACCGTTATATAAAAATAAAATAATTCAGCGTTTCTGCGCTCAATTAGCATTCTAATTGAGCGCATGAACGCTTATCAAATGTATAAAAATTGGCCCAAGGTCTGTATGCCAAGCTTATGGAAACCGGATTGTTGAGTTCCCGATAATATTCAGTTTATTATCATCAATAAAGGTCACTAAAGTTGTTAAGTGGCTTCCAAATTTTGCTTTTCAGTACTAATGACATACTAAAATCATTTTTTAAAATTTTTATTGAACATTCATAAGTACCAAGTTCCACGGCATTTAAATTGTCGATAATTTCGATGAAATTCAACCATAAAAAAACATTAAAAATGAAGTTTTACAACTGGAAAACGATTTACGTCTCTAGATTCGACATGTTCAATGATGTCGCGCTGCAAACTGGTTCAATAACTAAATTGTGATCAGAAACACTTAATTTGTTTTCTTTCCTAAATCCTAATTAGGATTTCTAAATTCAAAGTGGTGTAATAAAGCTGAAAGGGTATAGTCATCCCCAAACTGTGCCTAATAGACAGTACTAAGCGCGACTCGTCCAATCCAGTCCCCACTTATTCGTTACCTTAATGCTCATTCAGTAACACAGCGGACGCACAAACTTTTTCAATTCTACTGGTAGCGACTGCTTCAAGATTAGATATATCAACAACCTCAGTGCTTCAATTAAAATTCGATGTAGGACAGTTTTCGATAATCAAGGAGGTCATACTCTGTTCCAATTTCAATATTTATACTGTGATTTAAGTTAAATTATATTGTAATATCTACTAATTTGTAGTCTACCAAACTGCACTATGCCAGCTACGGCCTAATCCCCTCCAGATTAGGAGAGGTCCGTGCCCCTGTAGCGGGGACGAATTTTGTCTGATGAGGATGATGGATGGTAAAATTGTAAGGTTTATTGCATATCTTCCAGCTTCCAGAGAATCAGCTAAGGGATGTACCAGAAGAATGGGCACCAGCTTTATCATGTTATTAAATCAAAATAAAAAATGCAGATCCCTCCCTTTTAAGGCTATGCGGAGGCCCATGTTCAGCAGTGGACTACCATGAATTTATTATGATAATATTTATTTATGTTTAAACTTTTTAAATACAATAATATGTCGATATTCAAAGTTGTTGTGTGTTGTTTGGTGTTCAAGTTTAAAATTAATTAATTGAAAACACTTCTTATAGTAAAACAATATACGTATGTATAAATAAGTCGTACTACTTTATAAAATTCGTTTACATAATATCAAATCTGTTGATCTGAGGACAGTCAATCTAATTAAGTTTTAAGAGTATCTAATCAAATTTTGGCTCGTATAATTATATTAGTTGATGAAATAAAATTAATGTAACTTGATGTTTCTTTTACTTCTCGTAATTATGTTGTAATCCGCACAGAGTTTTAATTATTATTTAGAAAGAAAGAAAGACGTCTGTTTATTTCTAATTATTATTTATTAAACGCATGGTGCGATCACGATTTTAAAGCTACCCTTAAAGCTGTAAACTATTTTTATATAGGTACTGTGCAGGATAGAGCCTGAAGTTGTATTATTATATTTGATATAATTTTAGGTCGGGTCTCTTCATAGGCGTTGACAGTCGCATTCCCTAGTTCTACATAAGGAACGTTAGTGGAAAACAGTTTTAGCAAGTAAAAGTCCAGCAAAACGTGCCCGCTCTCCAGTGGCGAGTGGTTATATATCGTAGTTCACTGTACTAACATTTCCCCACATAAAAGATCTTTTCGTGGTGACTTTGCGAGTTTTCTTTTTATAGATTAAGGGTGAAATAGAATAATTGACCCTTTAGTGGATTTCATACAAATTTTAATCGAAACCTTTATAAACACAAAATTTTCGTCAAATGATTGGTTTGGGTTTACTTGCATGAGCTGTATTTCTGCGTTGGTACACTTATAAAGGTCTTTATACGACTACGGCAAAGCCAAGGAAGGGTGTGAGTTTACGAATGGACTAATTTCAACAAATAGGGTATTATATGTATACGATGCGTCTTAATACGCCGATTATTATAGGTTATATGATATTTACCTTAAATTCATTAATAATAATACTCCGGACACTCACACACACATTGATCTAGTTCCAAACTAGGATTCCCTGTATCTTGGGTACTATTCAACGATATACATACTTATATAGGTAAATACAATATATTCATATATGAATAGATATACACGTCCATGACTCGAATACAAACATTTGTGCTCATCACACAAAGCTTGTCGCTACCAGGTTTGAATCTAGGACTTGTTGGCGCAGAAAGCAGCGTCACTGCGAGTATAATACCTATCAGTTGTTATACAAAAACAGGTTACATACATACATACACTCAAGCCGGTATCCCATAAGGGTAGGCGGAGACTACAGTTTGCCACATAATACGATCCTCCTCATCCACCTCTCTCACCTCATCCACTTCCATACCTCTGCACTGCCACTGTACCATTCAGTCGTCACATTCAATATGGCGGAATTAAAAAATTAATATCTGCGACAGAAAAACATTCAAGATAAATGCATCATCAAGATGTGTATGTATATAGGTGTACTTGTATATCAATAGTCGATTAAATTCTGAACACCACCTTACGACCCACTGAATCAGTAACTATAGTAGACATGCACAGCCAACAATTTATATAATTACTGACGTAGGATGCGAAGTTGGTATGTATGCACATGTTTTTTTCTTTTATTGAAATGGTATTGTTTTGTAAAACAATACAAAAAATCACTTAGAAAAAAAACAATAGTTAAAAACTAAAACCCGACTATGTATAGTCGGGTTTTAGTTTTTAACTATTGTTTTTTTTCTAAGTGATTTGAGCTGAGATGGTATGCGGGCTTTAGATTTTTTTAAACTATTTATTATTATAAATAATTATCGACATGGATCATAACAAAAATATGATTGAGTATACATAAATACATACATACATTCACGCCGATATCCCATAAGGGCAGGCAGAGACCATAGTACATACTACATACATACATACAGTCACGCCTCTTTCCCATTGGGGTAGGCAGAGACCACTTCCTTCCACCTGCTACGAACGTTTGATGTAGCAAAGTCGCTATCCGCAGCTCACATTTTGCCTCCGCGGGCAATGAGACATGTCGGGTGGCGAACCACGACGCCACCATTTTATAAGGTTCAAAAGTAAGTTCCTTATTGCATTCACACGGCGTAATGGAGAGGAAAGAGGATGAGGTGGGAAAGGTGTATTGAGAAAGTAATATGCTGGGTTATATGAAGGACTATAGGATATAGGATACTACTATCTCGGTAGGAGAAGGAAGAGACAGTAGTACCTCGAGCGGCCGGGGTCGCTTATCGGTATACTTAAGTCTATTTTCCGGATAAGCTAAAAGACTAAGTACTCCCTGACCTATTGATCTATGTTTGAGTATAATAATTCTTAATTTCGTTTTGAAGCTCTATGTACTTATGTTCTTATAAATAAATAATTATATATTTGGGCTTAAAGGCCTGGAGTTGGTATCGACATTAACCTGTTAATATTTTTATTATTTTCCAGTTGTTCTTGATTAACAACAACTAACAATATCAAATAACATGGAATAAATAATATTATGAAATCATGCTTTAAATTGTGTACTAAAATTAATCTGTTAGATTACTCCTTTTACAACATTTACTATTTTAAATATATTGTCGTTGTTCATTTAATTATGTGCTGACCGTACTACTACTACTAACCCAAAAACGTCGCCAAGCTGATCTGAGTTTTTATTTATTAAATGCAATATACAATTGCATTTAATAAATAAAAACTTAACGTCAATGTATCAACCTAACTACTGTGAATGCCTACGTCTGGCAGTAGACACTTCATCATCATCATATCAGCCCACAGACGTCCACTGCTGGACATAGGCCTCCTCTAATGATCGCCACATCGAGCGGCTATGAGCCGCTTGCATCCACCGATTGCCCGCAACCTTCACCAGGTCATCGGTCCACCTAGTCGGGGGTCTATCCGCATCACGCTTTCCGGTTCGGGGTTGCCATTT
>WUAW01019575.1:0-12160 GCA_017165845.1 Thaumetopoea pityocampa | reverse complement strand
CTCCAATAATCACCATATCGAGCGGCTAATGACCGCCCTCATCCACCATATGCCCGCGACCTTCTCTAAGTCATCGGTCCACCTAGTCGGGGGTCTACCCGCATTACGCTTTCCAGTTCGGGGTCGCCACTCCTTCGGTTTTGGATCAACATAAAAGATATATTCGTCAATTTCCGGTATAGAAATATTTCGTTTTCATAAGTTGTTTTGACTTGTGTTTTGTGCAAATAGACAGTCCTTTAGTTTACTGCTAAAATAATCTTTTTATTTATTTAAAGATCGCGAGTACTACAGGATAAACCAAAAGTCTGTTTACTTTTGAATCGGTAGCTGCGTCGAGAACCAACAGCAGGGTAGGGCGGAGGTATTACGACAAAGAGTAAAGTAATATATACTGAAATATTACGAAATTCAAGAGCAACCAATGGGAATTCAGTATCAAAGCGTCATTCAGTGGAGCACAATGTGTGTTCTGCGTATGCGAGTACTACAGAAATAACGATTCTTTGACTATAGTAAATTTTTGTTGCACTATAGTGCAACGAAAATTTTGCACTCATTATAATATACGGCAACGAAATCAAATTCCATCGAATAAATTGCTTAGAAAATAAGTGCAGAAATTCGATGATACAAATTCAACAATGAATCATCTAAGATGCGGCCAACCTAGAACTTCACTAAATATTCCGAAAACGTAAAGCGTGTAAGAGCGTCTGTACNATTACGACAAAGAGTAAAGTAATATATACTGAAATATTACGAAATTCAAGAGCAACCAATGGGAATTCAGTTTCAAAGCGTCATTCAGTGGAGCACAATGTGTGTTCTGCGTATGCGAGTACTACAGAAATAACGATTCTTTGACTATAGTAAATTTTTGTTGCACTATAGTGCAACGAAAATTTTGCACTCATTATAATATACGCCAACGAAATCAAATTCCATCGAATAAATTGCTTAGAAAATAAGTGCAGAAATTCGAGGATACAAATTCAACAATGAATCATCTAAGATGCGGCCAACCTAGAACTTCACTAAATATTCTGAAAACGTAAAGCGTGTAAGAGCGTCTGTATGTGAACAACCTGGGCCATCTACTCTAACGCGGTCTAACGTCATAAGTTTGCCCACAATATATTTAAACCGCATTCTCCACAAAGATTTGCAGTTACATTCATACAAAATTCAAATTCTACAGGAATTAAAGCCTCAATATCATGTTTACAGGCTTCAGTTTACTAACGAAATGCTAGAAAGTAATTCATCAACTTTAACAATATTTTTTCTTGGATGAAATATACTTCCACATAAATGGACACGTAAACAGGCAAAATTGCAGGTATTGGAGTGACACTAATCCTAAACTGAAGCATCAAAATCCCTTGCTCACCCAAGGTTACTGTATGGGCAGCTTCGTTAGCAAGAAGGTATTATTGGTCCATACTTTTATGAAAATCAAAGAGAACATGCTGTTACAGTGAATACAGGGCGGTATATTGTCATGCTACAGAACTTTTTCGCTCCAGCGCTACAAAATTTTAATGGTTTTAATTAGCGATCGTGGTTTCAGGAAAATGGGGCAACATGTCACGCCTCTAATGACTCATTGGGTATTTGTTCGTGAAATTTTTGGTCAAAAAATTATATCTAAAAGGGGTTACATTAAAATCCTTATTTATGTACTCTCGCAATAAATAAACGCACTAGGCCAGTGCGGTAAACTACGCCCTAATCCCCTTCATCATCAGGGAAGGTTCGTGCCCCTGTAGTGGGGACGATATGGACTGAAGATGATGATGATAATAAATAAACAGTTTTTATCTCATTTATCTAATTTTTTAATCAATGTTTCAAAAGTAAAAAGACTTTTGCCCATTCTGTATATAATAATTCGTTGAAAGAATCCGTTGAAAATTTGAAGTAACCTCTCCGCGCTGATATTACACGCGTCAACGCATTAACGCAAAACATGCACATGTGTTCACTCACACACGAAGTAGTAGCTAATAAATTGACACCGTACTTTGTATCATAGACGTATAAGGGGATTTATACATCTGTGGTTTGTATTGAATATGGTATCTGGATATACAGGGTATCCTGAAACTCAAAGTCATGCCGGAATCGGGTAATAGGCTAAGTCATAATAGTTTGCCGTGTGGTGACGGCTTAAGAATACACTGTGTCACCATCCTAGTCTAGCCCATGGGAATCGTAAAAGGCGACTGAGGAAAGAAGCAGAGACCATCGTTGTAAGAGAAGGAAAACTCGAAATAAAACCCTATACCAACACGTGTGGCCAGCGCGATATAGTAGGCCACATACCCCTTATGGAAGGCATGAAAAAAATACGGCCCCCAGTACCCGGCAGCCCCGCTGTTCCTGATGATTTCGATAGCCATCATGGTAATGGCGGGGCGGGGGCTGCTAAAAATAACATGAGATTCAGCTACCGATCCAAATGATCTCTGGCCCTGGTAACATATAACGCACGCACATTGAGGACTGAGAAGTATTTGAGCTGGAAGAAAAGATTAGCAAGTTGCACTGGGACATCTTGGGTCTATCGGAAGTCCGAAGAGAAGGGGAGGACACGATAACCCTGCAACTTCCGGCAACTTGCTATTTTACCGGGAAGGTAGCCAACAATCCCAAGGGGGTATCGGGTTTATGGTCCACAAGTCCCTCATCAACAGTGTGATAACTATCACGAGTGTCGAGCAGAGTGGCGTACCTTGTACTCAGAATATCGAAGAGATATTAATTGGAAGTCATACAGGTATACGCGCCGACCTCGGCGCGCCACAATGAGGAGGTGGAAGTTATGTATGAAGATATCAGTAGAGCCATACATAACTTTAGAACCCACTTCACTGTTGTTATGGGGGACTTCAACGCAAGAGTCGGCATGAAAGGCGATGATGAGTTGAGAGTGGGGTAATTTGGGTATGGGCAAAGGAACCCCAGGGGGCAAAGGCTGGTCGACTTTCTGGAGAAAGAGGAATTCTTTATGATGAACTCTTTCTTCTAGAAGCCGCCTCATAGAAAATGGACCGGGTTAAGCCTCGATGGGTCCACTAAAAACGAGATAGACTTCATCATGACCAATAGGAGACAGATATTCAACAATGTGTCTGTGATTCACAGGGTAAAAAACGGAAGTTATCACCGGATGGTAAGAGGCCCGTTGAATATCCGTGTAAAGCTCGACGGGTCTCGTCTGATGAAGTCTACGTTTCGACCCAATATTGCTCAAATTCAAAACCCTAAGAGCTTTCAACTCGAACTGCGAAATCGCTTTGAATGCCTAGAGAACTCCGTATCTGTGGTTCGAAATATTTTCGTGCTCACCGTAAAGATCAACCACAAAGGTTATCTGACCATATGCTAGACCTCGTTGTTGCTCGACGCTAAATGAGACTGTAGTCTTTGGAGAACGCTGAGTCATATCGGCAGTCAATAGACAGATATGGAAGTCCTTGCAACACGACATTCAGACCTTCAATACTAAGCGTATTGAAGATACGATAGATAGAGAGGAACAAAGGTTCCAAAGTGTTCACAGGGAACAAGTCTATTGGACAGAGCCGATTGACTAGGCTGAAGACCAAGGATGGAAATTTAGCGTCAACTAACGCAGAGGTTCTGGCGAAGGTAGAGCGATTTTACGGACAGTTAAGTATATACGTCAGTCGCAAAACCTGTCGCCTGTGCAGCATCCGATCCAAGAGCTGCTTTAACCCGACACTACACCGAAGATATCCCGTACATCAGCCTATACGAGATAAAGATGGCCCTCAAACAACTCAAGAACAATAAGACACCGGCCGAAGACGGAATCACAGTGGAGCTCCTGAACGCGGGTGGAACTCCAGTACTAAAAGTCCTCCAGGAGCTTTTCAATTCCGTCCTTCATGGTGAAATAACGTCGGAAGCCTGGAACAAGAGCGTGGTTGTCCTCTTTTTTAAGAACAAAGAAATACGCCGATCTCGCTTTTGAACTACGTCTACAAATTGTTCTCGAGGGTCATTACTAATCGTATCGAACATAGGCTTGAAAACTTCCAACCTCCCGAACAAGCCGGTTTCCGTAAAGGCTATAGTACCATAAACCACATCCATACTCTTCGTTAGGTTATACAGAAGACCGAAGAGTATAGCGTTTAGCGTTTGTGGACTATGCCTTCGATTCGATTGAGATATGGGCCGTACTACGATCTCTACAGCGATGCCGCGTTGACTGCCGATATATCGAAGTGTTAAAGTTTATGTATAGTCGCGCTATTATGTCAGTCCGAGTACAGGAGCGCTGTACAGGAGCGATCCCACTGCAGCGAAGGGTTAGACAGGGAGATGTTATATCTTCGAAACTGTTTACCACTGCAGTGGAAGACGTTATACCATTTTGAAATCCTTATTATATGCGCCAACTTTTAAAGTTACTTGCCAAACACGCCTAGTACATTTTTTTCAGTATGGTCAGTTAAAACTGGGCTGTATTAATTTTGAAAGGTTTTAAGAGAGGAAGGAATGCATGGATCAGATCTTTTCCTTACGAAGCATAGCCGAAAAATTCTTAGCTCAATGTCAAAAGGTCTGTTGCGCATTCGTAGATTTGGAGAAGGCCTATGATAGACTGGTGAGGAATGAATTATGGTCAGCATTGTCTGTGTATGAGCAGTGGCTTGATACGAGCGCTGAAATCACTTTACAAGGATTCTAGTGCTTGTGTCAGGATAAATGAGGCTTACTCAGACTGGTTTAACATAGAAAAAGGTATTAGACAGGGATGTGTGGCTTCACTAGGGCTGTTTAACTTATTCATAGACAATGTCGTGAAAAATTTGAAAGAAAGTACGTATGGGTTAAAAATGAACGATTTGATCCTTAAATACCTTCTGTATGCGGATGATCAGGTCATATTAGCATCATCCGAAGAAGAATTACAAAAAATGGTCAATATTATGCATGGTGCTTTAAAACTTAATTTTTAAAGCATGAAAGTGAACATAAGCAAGACGAAAGTAATGGTTTTTGAAAGAGAAGAAAGCATAACAAAATGTCAGATTCTGATTGAAGCAGTAAAAGTGGAACAAGTGAAAGAGTTTGTATACTTAGGTTTAAAGTTTACGAGAGACAGAAAATATGACTGTGAAATTGAGCAGATTGTTGGTAGGTAATCAAGTAGATAGAGCTCTGCACAGCTTCATGAACAGCCGGGAAGTGTCAGTAAAGGCACGTATAGTTGTTCATAAAGGAGTGCTAGTCCCTACACTTACGTGTGATAGTAAATGTTGGGTTTGGCAAAAAAAACATGAAAGCAAGATATTTGCTGTAGAGATGAAAAGCTTGAGAAGCTGATAGAGCGAATCTGGTGGATAAAAAGAAAAATAGTGAAATAAGGGAAATCTGTGGTATGAATCAAAATATGGTGACGAAGATAGAGAAAGGAATGCTTAGATGGTTTGGACACAGAGAGGATGGATGAAAGAAGATTGACGAAGAAAATTTATAAAATGAGTCTGAATGGGCAAATCGGTAGCGGTCGACCCAGGCGAACGTATCTCGATGAAATTGAAGTCGTATAGAAAAAAGGCCAGGTTAGGAGTGCCCACAACCGACGAGCATGTATGAAAGCGTTGATGAAAGTAGAAGCGAAAGATGTGTGTTAGGTTCATAGCAAGTGGAAAGAAGTGGTCTGTGTCTACCTCAGCGGGAAAAGGGCGTGACTATATGTATGTATGTAATATTTTCTTGCAATCACTAGTTCCATCTGTGTAGAATACAATAACATAGTGGACAGACTATAGTTTGTTTCTAGCATCTCGATTTGGTTTAATCTGTGCTTTATTGTACTTTTCTACTAAGAATTGGTAATTTTCTTCGAAGAATAGTAGAAATGGTTGCAATAGAAGTAGATTGCCTCTGTGCGGAGAGTGCGGTATTCTTGTGATAGGTATAAGTTTTCTTTTAGTTTATTTTGCACATTACGTAAAAAATCGGTTTGATAAAAACGTGCAATACATTATAAAATTGTGGTGCGTGTGTTAGTTCGTAATAGTGTTATTATGGTTTTATGAACAGTGGTGTTTATTTATTCCGAATGTCTTAATCCTGCCAAAAACCATAAGGATAACATAATTATTTAGCGAAATTTAGTGGTGAGGCTTTTTATATTTATTAATCTCGTTGATTTTGAGGACTATTTACGCTTGTAAGTAGTACTCGTGTTTATATATTTTTATAATTTCTAATTCCGCATTCGTTCGGTATTTATGTTTTCTATTTAACGACTTTTAATATAACGATTTTATATTATGTTTCTTTTGTCAAATCTAAGTTAGTGCTTTCAACATTTTTTTTACTAAATGTAAAATATACCCAATTTTCATTTTTTTTACCTATTATTAGAATTACAAATGCCCAAATACTCATCATTTCTTTTGGTATATTGCCTGATCCCACTGTGCCTTATTTTCGCTTACAATATTTTTATAAAATAACAAAATTAGCTTATTGCTAGTGATAGCCAGTGCCAATAATTAACCTTTTCTCTGAATTATAGAGTCATTTATATTGCCTGAAATTTGATGCGTTAATGCATTTGTCGTGAGAGACTCATAAGTATACCAATCCATTTTTAAAATTACTGTAGCACATTTCTTTTTCATGTATTGCTGTTTTTTTTAGTTTTCATTCATAATGATATCCAGCAATTGGATCTAATTGCAAAATTCCCCTGAAAGTAATAAGAATTGAATCATGATATTCTTGTTTAATATATTGAGTGATTTTTTAAATGGTGTGCACTCGCTGAAGTTACCGAAGCTGTAAAAATGTATGATGCTTTGCTGGCATTGTTTGCAATGGTCACTCCACTCTAACTCGACCACTCGGATCCAAGTGACAGGCACTGAATGTGTTAGCTTGCCATGCTGCATCAGCATAATACTAGTATATTACTTTATCTCTCTCTGTGGCTGCTGTGAGAGCCAGCTAAGGAATTCAACACAATAATGGGATGGAGTACTTACCTGTAACTTAATCAACTTCTACTGTATTCTCCAAAATGCTTGCTAAGTATAGTTTACGATAAATCCCTACCTTTAGTGGAGGAGGCTTAATTCCAGCCATGAGTTTTCATGAGCTGATAATGATGATTCTTGTGTAAATATGAATTTCTTAAATATTTATATCTATTATAAATAATAACATTAAATATAATAAATATAAATAATAACATTAAATATTAAAAATGTTGTATGTTATGAGTATACAGTTCAACAATATGCAATATTTAAAATTTTAATACCTATTCAAATAATAAGACACTTATATAAAGGGTGGGAACACACAATAGGATATAATGTGGCATTATTTAATTTTTTTTTACAATTATATTGCATTAAAATAAAGAAAATGAAGATATAAATAATATTGAAGTGCTGACGAAAAAGAATAAAAACAACTATTAAAATAACACTTTGGAGAATATAACCTGAAAAAAGGCAACTGATTAGGTCTGGACTACAAGACTAAGGAACCAATTTTTGGATGCTGTTGGTGTGGAAATAACTATTATAAAAAGTCAGTGCAGAAAATCACTGTGAAAAAGGTAGTCTGAAAGAAAAACACATGATGATGTCTATCACTATGTAAAATTACTTATGGAGGGGTTGGGGCCCCAGCTTGAGTGTCCTAGCTGATTAGGCTGGTACAAGTACTGTGGACAGAAACTTCTGAAAAATCACCGATTTTCGCAATTTTTTTTATGGTTAGGATAAGCCAATTGGTTTGGTTTTTTTTTTAAATCAAGGCAGTGATGAAGTATACAAAATGTTTTTTAGTAAGTTGAATTATTTATTGTTATATATTGTAAAAAATTCTTGAAAAGTCGGGTTAAAAAAGGTCCTGTATGGTATCTAAGATTGTAGCCTTAATCCTGATCTGAAACAAAAAATTCAAAAAGATTAATCTGTAGGAAAGCCGCTATCGTCTATGGGGGCTTTTTTGTTTTTTGAAATTTCGAAAAATAGCGGCGGTTTGAACAAAACGTATCGAATTTAGCCGTTTTATTCGACAGTTTTTCGTAGAAAACAAAAAAAGTTTCCATAGCAGGATAAAGAATGACCTGAAGAATGTTCTGCTCAAATTTGAAATGGATAGCTTGAAAACTCTTCTTTCGAGAGTGGACACTGTTTTGAAAAACACCATTCCGAGAAAAACGCGTTTAAAGTTTGGAGTGAGATATTTTCAGATAAATCGTTTACTCACGATCAATCGGCGATGCCAGGTCCATACAATATTCCCTCTACTTCCTCAAATAACTCATTTTCTGCAGAAATTTCCTTTTAACGAGCTGTCCTGGCTTCTTTGCTGTCCCGAGAGCTTTGGCGTTCCGCAGTTGCGATGCGCTCCTCCCTGTACTTTGCAGCAAAGTCTGTGGCTACCGGCCCTATGGTGCACCCCATTGTCTCCAGGATTTTCAATATTGGATCGTACCCTTCTTTGAAACCAACCAAACAAACCCATAAACCAACAAAAATTCTATGAAAACATAGCATTTTTTTTAATAAGACAACTCACGCATTAGGACAACTCAATTCCTGTGTCGCGGGGACTTTACAAACATTCAAATAACGGGAGCACAGAACATCCAGACTCAGAACAACAATTTGTTTGGTTTACACAAAGTTGTTGTCCCATGTGGGGATCGAACACACAACACTTGACAGCGCAGTGGACGCTTAAATCACTCCACCATCTGTGCAGTGAAAGCTGTTTGATCGATTTTAACTTCAAACTCCGGACTTTTTCTCGCTGTTTTCGCCCCCGAAGTACTCGCCATCGTTGTATCGGTCTCAATGGAGTGTCGATTTGTTCCCTTGAACGCTCCGCATCTTTTTCTTTCATATCGTGGATGTGTGCTCCTCGAGCCTTCTCTATCCCGCGACTCCGATTTTTTAGGCGTTTTTCTCGTAGGTCTATCCATACTGGATGTCGAAAACGAAATAAAATGCTTGGCCTGTTTATTCAGCAAAGTTTTAAAACTGAATTGCCCCAGGAAGGTACACGCGCAGGTAGAAAAAAGACAAAGGAATAATGTTGAACGGGAAGATGGACGTGGAAGATGTCACACTCCCTTCCCTTTTTCTAAGAAATGCTGTAGTGACCGAGAAAATTCGAATGTGAGAGTATGTTTATAACAGTGTATACTGTCCGATAATGCAAAAAAACGATTTTTTGAAAATTTCTCACTGTAATGATTCCTTAACAGTATTTAATGTACAGTTTTTGTTTCCCTACAATTTTATTATACTTATATAAATTTATCTGTTCAGGGCCACTTCAGAAATTTTCCCTGTATAAACGTAGGAAATGCCTGTGCTGAATCCACGCATCATGTTGGCCCATTGCCAAGTGTAACTTTCCTATGTTGGCATCTCCATATACTAAATATTGTATTTTGGAGATGCTGACTAATTGTTTTCTACATTTTACACAGATCTTAGATGGTAGTAGTGCATAATATTTATTATATACTCAGTCATTCATCTAATAACAGCATACCATTTTTTTATTGAAAATATCCTGCATAGGTCTAGTTCCTGCTGCAGCTTGTGGGCCATTTTAGACTTGTACTAACTAAAAACTGCAGTGACCTACATATGAGGAACTTTAGCATCATGCTATGATTTCTCTGGTGCCCCCTCTGTGCCTTTTTTATGCTTTCCTTAAGATAAAATTGGACACATCTCCCACCACCATGAGGTGAACACTATGACATGAGCCATACATGTAGTAATTCTTGCAGGATATTGTATTACATGGTTGCACAGGTACCTCATACCTCATACCTCAGTCGGAAAAATTCTAGGAAGATAAAACTTGGCTTTTTGTATTCACTGCTGTCATCAGCAGTTGAATAGTTTCTATCGCCTTCCTTGCCTAGATGCCAAAAAGATTAAATAGGGTAGTTGGCTGGTGTTTGATGCATTAAAAATTTATAACTAACAATAATACTATACTATTATAAAATTGTTAAATGACAAATTTTCAGAAATATTTAAAAACAAACTACTTAGAGGGATTAATTAAAGGCTTCTGAAACCTAATCTGTTGTTGTTTGTTTGTTTATTTGGGCTTCATACAAAAATCAGCAGGTAGATTTTGGTTAAACTATTACAATCTTAAAGGTATTTTTCCATCTTAAATACTGCGGCATATTTCATCAAAAGTGAATCATGGAAATGGTGAAATCATGGTCCACTAGAATTGAAGATAACAGCTTGATCCCTGTTTTAATAGCCACCCTTAAGGTGTGAGAGTTCAAGTAAAAATGGTTTACAGATTTTTATATAAATTTATAACTTTGTCAGGATTTTCCATGTAGTGGAAGATATTCACATGGGTGGAGCCGCAGCCAAAAGCTAGTTACTAATAATAAACATATTATGGAAAAACAGTTTGAATCTGCTAGTAAAATTATGAGATATAAACATTTAAAGGCTTATATCTCAGAATTTATATGCTACTGTTCAATAATTTCTCAATGATACCTTTAAATCTAGAAAACTGCTTGTTGACCAAAATCGTTTGTAAGATTTATCACAAGCAATTTGACTGTAACCATATTTTTAATCAAATTTATCTTCATATATCTGGTCAGCAACAGCTTACAATCAGTGTTTATTTGCACTGGCCTTGATAGTGTCATACTGTTTGTAAACCACACAAGCAGTATTGGTATAAGAGGCAGATTATACTTGTTTATCTGCTGCATAATCTGCTTTATTGTGTGGATGTGATTTTATGTGATTGAATCAACTGTATATTACTTCGAATGCAGACCACCACAACAATGTTACAATCACGATTTTAGATATTAATAGCCAAGAAATTATATGGTCTCATATTAATAAGGGGCTGCTGCTTGTACCTAGTTTGGCTGCAGAATCCTAAAGATGCAAACAGAGTAAAAAAGTGGTATGGGAGCAAAATTGTCAAGTCAGTAACACTAATGCTTACTGTCTGTCCTTTTCACAAGTTATGGCTTCAGAACGATAAAGAAAATTCTATAATTTAGGACATGAGAAAATTTGACACATTTAATTTAAGTAATGGATAATATAGTATATTTTACGCGAAATTATAAGTAAAAAATTATATTAATTGCAGTATACTGGACTATTGTTTGTATAATACTACCTTTTGTCCGTGACTTTGCCCCTGCGTAATTTTTACAGAAAGTGCCCTTTTTACGAAATAAAAAAAAACTATACATATGTTTGACAAATCAATGCTTTTAACTCTAATCTTTAGTTCCTTACAACCAATAAACTTCACACTGCTAGGCAGGGTACTCCAAAGATGGTGGAATTATGAAATAAGACAATATATCAAGCTGGTCCCAATTCAAATGGATATGCAATTTTTTCACTTCACTTCTTGGTTTATAGCGTTTGACCAATTTGGTACAATTCTTCCAGTATCCAGTTATATAAGTATCATAAAATTAGGGTGGTGATCGGTGGAGATAGAGAATTTTGGTTTTGAAAGACAGAAGGTCCTTCGATGGAAAGTCCTACGACCAGGGTAATAAATCTGAAAGCAAATAAAGCACGCAACAATACATAGACCTGTTGTTAGTAGGATTAATTAGACAAACAATAGGAGAGACAGATATTTACAGGTTAGTGTGTTAAGAAGGAAATTATTTACAGTTTGATGTTGTTGCTATTTACAAATTTACATAAAATAGGGATAAAGGAGAGGGAAAAGGTGTAAGAAAGAAGGCATTTAAGAGAGGTAGGACGAGGAATTTTGGGAGAGAGAATGTCATAGAGGGAATAGCGTAGTTTAGGGCAGCAGAAGAAGATGTGGTTTACATCTCCATCAAGTCCACACTCGCACAAAGCAGTACTCCTGATCCTGAGTTTGGCGAGGAAAACTGGAGTGCAGGAATGACCTAGTCTGAGTCTGCAGATGGTAGATGTTGTGGACTTGTTTGCCTTACGGAACTTGAAAAACCACACAGAGAACAGGGAATGTCGGATTGGATATCAGCATAGTGTCTTAGACATTGTTATAGACAGCTATATACCTCGGTTTCCCCTGAGCCTGTTTGCTCAGCGACGGACCCTAGAGCCAAGCTCAC